>LBNU01033004.1:5308-29352 GCA_014162995.1 Artemisia annua
ATATCAAAGTACTGCTGGAGTATACATGGTCAAAGTACAGCTCGTTGATAAAAGTCAAAGTACTGCAAATATTAGATTAAGGAATATTATGTAAATTCTAGAATATTCTAAGTTAGAGTTAGTTTACTTGTCGTTCAAGTATTGTAAACCGACTAGGGTTTCCTTGTGCCTATAAAAGGATCCCTAGGTTGGCATTAGAGATAGACGTTTTTAGATAAAAACTACAAGTTCGATATTAGAGTTGTTAAGGTTGTTTGTGAGTCTGTGTACGAAAGCAGATTCAAAGAGTTAATAGAATCGTTGAAGTTTATTATTCTTCTTAAGCTTTGTTTAAGTAGATTCCACATATTTAACAAAGTCATTCAGTGTTTCATTGTTAGTAGTTTAGGATTTATCCAAGATTACTAAGCTCTTAACAAGCTACATAGTTAGTTTGGTCAGAGTATATCGATCCAACAGAAGGAATTCTACAAAAGATGGGGAAGGACTTGCTTGCAAAAGAAGTTTTATTTATTAGTCCTTCGTAGTATGTTGTAAACCCTAATCCTCTAGTATATAAAGAGGACATGGGTCATTGATTTAATTATTCAAGTCTTCCACAATGTAGACGTCTAAAAGGTGTGTGTGTGTGTGTGTAACCTCGGCGTAGGAGATAAATGCCTAGGGTTTATTAGTGTTTTAGTTTAGATAACGTGTTCTACTTGATCAAGGTAGAACATGTTAATTAGTTTGTAATCGTTTGAGTATAATGATTATCAATGAAAAACCTTGTTCTTGATAACGTTAATTCATTGTTTGAATATTCCGCTTTCGTTATTATGTGTTCCTAGATATAGTTAATATTTGCAAAAGAAGTTTTATTTATTAGTCCTTCATAGTATCTTGTAAACCCTAATCCTCTAGTATATAAAGAGGACATGGGTCATTGATTTAATTATTCAAGTCTTCCACAATGTAGACGTCTAAAAGGTGTGTGTGTGTGTAACCTCGGCGTAGGAGATAAATGCCTAGGGTTTATTAGTGTTTTAGTTTAGATAACGTGTTCTACTTGATCAAGGTAGAACATGTTAATTAGTTTGTAATCGTTTGAGTATAATGATTATCAATGAAAAACCTTGTTCATGATAACGTTAATTCATTGTTTGAATATTCCGCTTTCGTTATTATGTGTTCCTAGATATAGTTAATATTTGCAAAAGAAGTTTTATTTATTAGTCCTTCATAGTATCTTGTAAACCCTAATCCTCTAGTATATAAAGAGTACATGGGTCATTGATTTAATTATTCAAGTCTTCCACAATGTAGACGTCTAAAAGGTGTGTGTGTGTGTAACCTCGGCGTAGGAGATAAATGCCTAGGGTTTATTAGTGTTTTAGTTTAGATAACGTGTTCTACTTGATCAAGGTAGAACATGTTAATTAGTTTGTAATCGTTTGAGTATAATGATTATCAATGAAAAACCTTGTTCTTGATAACGTTAATTCATTGTTTGAATATTCCGCTTTCGTTATTATGTGTTCCTAGATATAGTTAATATTTGCAAAAGAAGTTTTATTTATTAGTCCTTCATAGTATCTTGTAAACCCTAATCCTCTAGTATATAAAGAGGACATGGGTCATTGATTTAATTATTCAAGTCTTCCACAATGTAGACGTCTAAGAGGTGTGTGTGTGTGTGTAACCTAGGCGTAGGAGATAAACGCCTAGAGTTTATTAGTGTTTTAGTTTAGATAGCGTGTTCTACTTGATCAAGGTAGAACATGTTAATTAGTTTGTAATCGTTTGAGTATAATGATTATCAATGAAAAACCTTGTTCATGATAACGTTAATTCATTGTTTGAATATTCCGCTTTCGTTATTATGTGTTCCTAGATTTAGTTAATATTAGACCTAGTCTAAGAGCTACAACGATCTTATCACGTTCAGTTTCTCTAGCGATTAGTTTACTTACTAACTCTGATTCAAGCTGAATAAATAAAAGGACTAAACAAGTTTAGCACATACTTTCATTCGGCTACAACAACAAACACTCTCATATCAATTGAACGAATGCAATAAGGAAAGATAGATTGAGATCTCAGATTCGTGTTGTGGTTAATAACCAAGCTCTTTTGAAGATCAACGCGTTTACCATCATTGATCTTACAACATCAAACATAAAACGATACCATCAAAACATAAGATCTCAGATCACGTTCCAATTTTTTTTATATACAAATCTTTCATAGATTTATTTGAAACGTATATCATCATAGATCTATTGAAAACCTCTCTTCAGTTTATATCCGAAAATTAAAGAACTAAACAATAACAAGAGTGTAATCATTTCATCTTTTTGTTCGGTTTAACAAAATCAGAAAGCAAAACTTTATCTTATTTCTGACTCAAAAAGAAAAAGAAGTATAACAACTAAGCTGCCTTCTTTTCTCGGATTCGTTCACACACAAACAATAATTATTACATAGATCTCAGAAAGGTCAAACGTCCTTTCAAATCTGTAATAAGTTTTTTTTGTTTATACCTTACTCCTCATCGATCCAAAATGAAGAAAAACTTAAATAAGTAGACCTACCCGTGACTCTCTATCAAGATCTTTATGTTTTCTTTGTGGAATCTTGATCCTTGCTCGTAAGTACGAAGATTGTTTATGTGGCTTTGGATGAGTTGTGATTTTCGGATTGATGATTTTGAATGAAATGAAATTAGATGAGTGTGAATAAATTGCATTGATTGAAGATGATGGAGATGGATTAATTGTTATTTCATTTGATAAGATCAGTATTTGGATCGATTGGTGTTTAACTGTGTTTTTGGTGAGAGGATTTTTTGAGGTGGCTGCGTATTTTGTTTGTAAAAGATTAGGGTTAAATGAGATTGATTAGTCTTTTATAGTCCGAATAATTAGGGTTGTGTAACTGATTTTGGTCCTTTGATTTTTCTATCCGTATGGTGTTATAAGGAGTGGCCCGTGAAGTTTATGATCAGTTGTTGTTAATCTTGGTTTATTGGAATTGGGCTTTGATGTTAATCTGAAATTGGTATACATTGTTGGCCGGGTATATTAATTAGAAGTGAGGGTCAATTTTTTCTTCTAATTGGTTGTGCTAAATTTTGTTAAAGATTAAGGTGTTGATTCTTGGCACTATCAATTTTGATATCCGAGAGTGATTATTTGTTTAGATAAAGACATTTTCGGGTTCATTGATATAACTACGGGCTTATTCAGATTTCGAAACACGAACGTTGGCTAAAATTCACTGTGACTTGTCTATTTCACCACTCAAACTCACTTCAACCAAACCAAATCAATTCTTTGGTGCCTCATGGTTTTGTCTTGATTTTGTAAAATCCCGCGAAAGAATCTATTTCTCGGTTTAAACCATAGAATTGTAAAATCCCGTGCACGTTCATAATCATGTCTACTAATTCAGATTCTGTCATCTTGGAAATACTCAAACTGTACGACGTGATCGATAAAGATATGACTCAAGACCCTGCTCATCAAAGTAACGTGTTTGATTCTGACTATGCTAAAATGGAATCGTCTTGCTCGAATTCTCAAGAAAATGAACTTCTTCAGCCACTTATATTGCTCGATAATGCAAAGGATTGTTGCATAGAATGTTTTCAACAGCTTCATTCACACCTCTAGATACTTTTAGAGGGAACTGGATTCAAGATGGGATTCGAACGTTCTTTTGCAACACTCTTTGGTCAAGATGTCCAGACTTTCACAGACACAATGATTCTTAACTTAGATCAACTACAACAGCAACTTGACCAAGGAGAATCTTCCAAAATTGGATCCATGGCTGCCCTTTGTGTGATCAACAAACAACTTCAAGTGTTCATCAATTCAAAATTCACTGACGAGATTAGTAGAAGAGTTTCAGAGAGAGAAAGAGAGAGAGAGAGAATGGGAACTTAGATAGATAAATTGAAAGATAAATAATAAATATTAGATTAGAAGTTCCAACCCATCCCACACAAGGGAAGGGGTATTTATACTTACACTAATACGCCCCTACATGGACAGTGGGTAAAGACCCGACCCAACTCCACAAATATTACTTAAACTAACTATGTACTACGATAACTAAGTAAATACTAATAAACCTACGAGCTACATAAATGCTAAATAGATACTCGGGGTGACCGAATCTTCTATATAAAAAACGTATTCCTAACAATCTCCCCCTAAGGGAAGTCACCCCGGAAATTAAACATTGAATTCTAGCATCTAAATCTTTGTAGATAACTTTGTAGCTCGTAGCCCTGATTCTTCATGGTAATGAACTTTGTGCATTCAGCAGTGGACTCTAGATGACTTGTTTAATGTGTAGGATGATCTTTGGCATTGCTGTGAGTTCATCATCCAAATGAGTATCTTCAAGTCATCTTTGAGTATAAATGTCCCCATGTGGTTTTAACATCTTTGTGTTGGGATGCTCACACTTTTCTGGATCATGATCTTCTACATCCGAGTTGAGGAAGCATGGTTGAAGCCCATTCTATGATCATGATTTCTTTGAATTTGATGTTGAAGTGTGAGCATGAGGTGATGATTCGGCATCTTACAGGTTTTTTTTTGCAATCAGCAACAACTGCAAAAATTTCCTGCATAAGACAATTAGCAATAAAACGTCTGGTACTTACAGGTTCAGAATTAGAGATCGTCAACATCATAGTGTGAAGATTCCTTCTAATCCTTACCAAGGCTGTTCCCAAACCGGATACCCCCGAGAGGGCTTACAAGATCTACCTGAGTAGATCAACGATTGGGTGAGTAGCTGGAGATCACCCACGACTGTAGACGGTTTTGAAACCGCCACAATTACTAAGTGTAACCCATAAAGGATTACCGAAGTGACCTGCTTTCAGGGCTGTTTGATGTTGACCCTGGCAGGAATTTCCATTTAATCACTGGGAGTCACATTAGTAACTTCCCTCATAAATGTTCTTGGCAGATTGCTAAGATTAGCGTAGGACTCATAAAGTTACCACTGGTGTCCTTAATGTTGACCAACCAGGGTAGAAGTAGCACGTGTTCCTATAAGATCTTTTGATGCATCTCGTGGCTCTAGACTCGATAAGTGCATAATTTGGTAGTCGGATACTGGAGCGGTGTCTCCTGATTCAATATAAACATAGCTCGTAATGAGCGGTCGATAGATTATGCAGGGTTCCCCGTGAGAATGAAACAAGCTCTTTGAGAGAAATTGAGTGGTTAGAAGGTTTAGTGTAGTGCGTCACTGGGTCCATGACATCTTTTCTTCAATACCGGTGTCGCCTTAGCAACAACCAGTAGCAAATGAATTGAACCCGGTTTCTGCCCTAAGGTTGAATGATAGGAGGGCTATTTCTTTTCACCCTTTCTCATTTCATTTATTTTTAATTCTTCAACCCCTTCCTTCTCCTTTCTCATTTATCTCCTTTTTTTTCATAATCACACCTGAGGACTTTCTAATACTATCTATTCGGTATTTTCCTTGGGTAGATCCCTTCGGTTCTGGCGGATCATAGGACAGTTTTCCTAACCTTAGCCACCTTATAACTTAATGACTATCCTATGTTGCCGTTTGACCAAATCATTGAAAATTCACTCAAAGTGTTTATGATTAAGAAATACATTTGGCTAGCACTTTGAGAGTTTTGTAATTTTCAAATGCTCCCTCTTAACATGTGCTCGCAAATTTTTTATAAAAATTTACACATGTCGGAGTGTGTTGCACTTTTGAATTGATCCATTCTTAAAAGACATATACCCGTGGGACACGTTTATGTGGTCAAGTTAAAGGGATCTATTATCAGCTTTTAGGTGATAACTAGCCCTAGGAACTGACTTGAAGTTGTTAACATTCCTTAATTTAATAAGGAAGTTACACCCGTCAAAGCATACATCTAAGAAGAGTTTCTCAAAACGGTACATTCTACTTAGACCAGTCCTCTTCGAGACACGCTTACATCACTGGTTAGACCAGCTTGAATTTATTACCCGGCCAGGACTAGTCCTTTCGATTCACGACATTTAATGTTTCGTCAATTCGTTTGAGTCAATACTGAGTCACGCTCATATGAGATGCCAAAATCCTTTTATTCACCATTTAGCCACTTGCTCCCCCTCAATATTTGCATTGATTCAATTTAAAAAATTTAACACATACGGGAGAGCGTACATTTTAGTCCAAAAACATCACATTTTTACATCAGATTTCATATTTAAATCACATTCTCTCCCCCGATCAAAAAATTTCAAATGATTTGAGATTTTATGATCCCAATTGATTTAAATGAGTTTAGAAATATGGGAGAACATGTGGTCAGATTTTAATATGTACTGATTTAGAGACAAACTGATCGCTGCTCCCCCTTAATCAATGAGGGAGAATGTTGGTGTCAGTTACTCTGACACCTAACATTTGATGTTACACTACTTTGCAATGCACAAGATAACAATTATGACACCAATGATATT
Source organism: Artemisia annua (assembly GCA_014162995.1). Lineage (NCBI taxonomy): Eukaryota > Viridiplantae > Streptophyta > Magnoliopsida > Asterales > Asteraceae > Artemisia > Artemisia annua. Next base: position 11,785 of record LBNU01033004.1, read on the forward strand.
GACCCTTTTGCTTCTCTGAGTGAGTCACTAGTCAACATCAATTATCCATCCTCCAACAAAATTTCCCAAATATTGTAGATCCCTATATGGCGAGACCAGAAATAGTAATGGTTTGATGAAGTGAAGGTGGTGGTGGTGATCAAAGTGTTGTTGTTGTTGTTGCTACCGATGTTGTTGTTGTTGTGAATTCAGAGCCAGTCAGTAGAGTGTGAATGTCTGATCAAATGGTTAGAACGGGAGCAGGGACATTCATATCGGACATGGAATCTGCATAAGAATATCAACACAGATATACATACATACCAATTCATTCTTCATTAACCGCTACCACGTAGCAGCTTGCTACTGACAATACCATATTCATGACATGATCAAGCCACATTCAAACATATCATCAAAAATGCTATCTAGCATGAAGAGCAACTAGCAATGATGAACGTTCATTGCAAGCGTTTATCGGACATAAACAGCANGGCTAGCACTTTGAGAGTTTTGTAATTTTCAAATGCTCCCTCTTAACATGTGCTCGCAAATTTTTTATACAAATTTACACATGTCGGAGTGAGTTGCACTTTTGAATTGATCCATTCTTAAAAGACATATACCCGTGGGACACGTTTATGTGGTCAAGTTAAAGGGATCTATTATCAGCATTTAGGTGATAACTAGCCCTAGGAACTGACTTGAAGTTGTTAACATTCCTTAATTTAATAAGGAAGTTAGACCCATCAAAGCATACATCTAAGAAGAGTTTCTCAAAACGGTACATTCTACTTAGACCAGTCCTCTTCGAGACACGCTTACATCACTGGTTAGACCAGCTTGAATTTATTACCCGGCCAGGACTAGTCCTTTCGATTCACGACATTTAATGTTTCGTCAATTCGTTTGAGTCAATACTGAGTCACGCTCATATGAGATGCCAAAATCCTTTTATTCACTATTTAGCCACTTGCTCCCCCTCAATATGTGCATTGATTCAATTTAAAAAATTTAACACATACGGGAGAGCGTACATTTTAGTCCAAAAACATCACATTTTTACATCAGATTTCATATTTAAATCACATTCTCTCCCCCGATCAAAAAATTTCAAATGATTTGAGATTTTATGATCCCAATTGATTTAAATGAGTTTAGAAATATGGGAGAACATGTGGTCAGATTTTAATATGTACTGATTTAGAGACAAACTGATCGCTGCTCCCCCTTAATCAATGAGGGAGAATGTTGGTGTCAGTTATGATGAGTTTAAGAATGATTAAGAGTTTTACGAAAAACTCAAGAAGAATTCATACTCTGACACCTAACATTTGATGTTACACTACTTTGCAATACACAAGATAACAATTATGACACCAATGATATTGACCCTTTTGCTTCTCTGAGTGATTCACTAGTCAACATCAATTATCCATCCTCCAACAAAATTTCCCAAATATTGTAGATCCCTATATGGCGAGACCAGAAATAGTAATGGTTTGATGAAGTGAAGGTGGTGGTGGTGATGAAAGTGTTGTTGTTGTTGTTGCTACCGATGTTGTTGTTGTTGTGAATTCAGAGCCAGTCAGTAGAGTGTGAATGTCTGATCAAATGGTTAGAACGGGAGCAGGGACATTCATATCGGACATGGAATCTGCATAAGAATATCAACACAGATATACATACATACCAATTCATTCTTCATTAACCGCTACCACGTAGCAGCTTGCCTACTGACAATACCATATTCATGACATGATCAAGCCACATTCAAACATCTCATCAAAAATGCTATCTAGCATGAAGAGCAACTAGCAATCATGAACGTTCATTGCAAGCGTTTATCGGACATAAACATCAATTACTAACATGGCAATTCACACATATATTAAGTTTCAAATCAGGAGCTTAGGAATAAGATTCTAACCCTGTAACTATATACCTAAGCAAATCCTGAGAACACGAGCACATAATCAACAACAATTAAACAATCATCGGCAAACAACATGTGAAACAAGTTCAATCAGATCATACAAATGCCAGAGGAGTATACAAGAACATCAAACACAATGGTTTTCTAACTTGTTTTAGATTTTTGGTTTTAAAGTATTTAGGGGATTATACGAGGATTCCAAAGTGACACAAATGACCTTAATAGTTACATAAAGTTAGGAAACTATAAGCATATTGCACATAATGCCCTAAAATTTCTAGCAACTAACACATTTGGCCATTAGAAATAAAACTTAGTAAGTTCCTCTTCAACTAATACCCCATTAACTTACAAAACCTTTTCTAACAATTTTGAGATAACAAAGAAATCCGTTTGATGATATAAACTTTGAATACACTCTCCCCCTCAATCAATGACCCGTATTCTAGTTTTAAGAACTATAGTCATATAATAAGTAACAAATATTATGAACAATCCAAATCTGATAGATTCTCAAACAACGCAATACCACCATCTGTCTCACAAATAATTTTCTGAAGAATCATAGAAAGAAAACTATTTGCATACAAAGAAGATTTCTCTTCTTATACCAGAAACAATGCACTGAAACGTACATTAAGTCAATGAAACACGGATATAACGTAATCCGTGCCCGGGTGAACTTCACCCAGTAGGAGGAACAGCCGTCTTTTTGGCTACGAGTTTTCCCCATTTTGAAAACCGGGTTTCTATCTCAAGTAATAGCAAGCCATAATTTTACGAACGGGTTACAGTCTGAAATAACTGCAAGCCATTTAGGCATGTTTTGAAAACATTTTGAACTTCTGTTCGAACTTCATTTAAAGATCCGTGTCATTATTGAATGACATTTCTAGGTCCGTAAATGTTATCGATGCCAGAAGACATGCCTTAAAAACAAACTATTTTTGCTATTGACTATTTTTCTGATTTTTATGGTTTTATATGTTTTATATTTTTCTATTTACAGTTTAGTATAATATATGTACGAAGGATACCAATTAGTTAAAGAAGATATTGACATGAGTACCGAAATGAGAATATCGTTTAGCTCGTAGTAGAAGTCTGTAGTCAACATCTCTGAAACTTTCACCACCAAAGCTTTCGAGGCTCACAAGTAATCGTCTGAACTTGTGGTTGCCATGATGTAATCTTAAACGGGATTTTACAACTCTTGTGACTTAAACCGAGAGACCGATTCTTTCCTGGGATTTTACTAAAGTCAACAAAAGAAACCGAAGGATGCAAGATGTGAGTTAGACTTAGAGTGAGATCTTAGATAAGTCACAATTAGCACTAAGTGTCAAGTCGCGACAAGTCAAGTTACAATAGATCCGATCATAATAAGTCAAGTCGTAAAGATTAACTCACAACGTCAAATTACAATCAGACTAATCGAAACGACTTAAGTCACAACAATTCACCAAACGCAAGTAGTTAACAAATCACTAGAATCTCACAACTGAGTTAATCGCTAGACACCACCAAATCGCTGAATTTTAGCCTCCTCATTGTGAAGCTTTGGTAGCATCCTCCCAAACCGACAATTACCTACATGAGACCACTTCCCCCAAGTCGTTGAAGTGATGCAAAAAGTCTCATTGTATGATGCTCAGAAACCCGAAGAAAACGATGGCACCAAAGAAACAAGGTGAAACACTGATCATCTCTGAAATTTATCAATCCTGGAATAGCTAATTAAGCCCGATCTCATGACCCTGTTGTGCATCCCCGATGTTCACATTACTCTACGGTTTTGAGCAGTTTGTCTATTTAGGGGAACAAGATATCAACATCTTCATTTCATCGCACGCTTTCCAGTTATCTTACGTATAACAACTTAATCCATATTGTACACATGTACCCAATACAAGAAGAAACAGTGACACCAAAGTAACAGGTTGAAGCACTGATCATCTCTACAGATATCAACTCCGAAATAAATGATTAAGCTCGATCACGTGAACCTGTTGTGCGTCCCTGATGTACACATATCTCTCCCATGATGGTTGCGAACTCATCGGAGTCAGCATAACAATGTGTACATGAAGCATTAACCAGAAGCAGTTTAACATAAATCATAATAGCTCATATGAAGATGTCGATAAGCAATATCAACTCACACTCCTAATGTCCTTCTCATATTTCTTCCCACTGAAAGCTGAAGTAATACATACCACAAGTACCGAGAGACCACTTCCCCCACGAAGATGGAATAATACACCAGAAAATGAGTTAAGACACTGATTGTCTCTGCGGTTGTGACATTTGTCTTCCCGAATACCTTCAGTTAAGAAGTATAAAGCTCATCACGTGTGCTCGTTGAGCGTTCAGATGTATGTCTCCTTCCCCCTTGCTGGATTTGATACCTCAGAATCAGCATCACATTACACTTGAAATCATGTGAGACGAACATTATTGGCTCAGATGTATTATGTGATAATCAATTACTTCAAAAACACCCTAATGACTATCATTACCAACCCTTATATTCAGTCGGCTATTGCTATGACCACTTTATGAAGTAAACCCGATATACCCAACTTGAAAATGAAGTAGAATTCCCCGTTCTTGTGAATTAATATTGCACCAATGTGAGACAAAGAGCGGTGTAGAGAGTTCATGCATCATCGAATCCCTAAGTGCTCTATACTCTTCAACCAACCAACCAACAAGTATAAGACGCACATCACCTCTTGACTACCGACAACTTTGTGTGAGTTGTGACACTCCTTAAAGTGATAGTTATTTTGTGGTAATAAAATTGAAGAATCTCCAAAATAACTAGATATCCAAGTCTTCGTCATTGCAATGGTAAAAGCTCGAGCAAGGATCTTGAAGAATCTTCATCCAACCAACATCGACTTCAATATAAATTAAGAACACGCCTTTGTGAAAGTCGACTTCAATCTCAAATAAGGGTTACCAAATAAACGTCGTGATCACTTGACATTCTATATCCAAATACTTAGCTGTTTTGACGTTTTAGCCAACATTTCCCATTATGTTCTTGTGGTTGATTTACAGAGTGCACATTGGAGGGAACAACAATCCTTGATTTCAGAACAACAGAATGGACCATTATTCATGTGTGCAACTTCACTATCATGATAGTCATCATCAACACCTTGAGGAATAACTGGAGATTGGGTTTCATGAGTAGTCTGAGTAATACTTCAAGATGGTGCATCTTGATCAATGGAGATTGACGAAGGTGAACCAGTTGAGTCAGTAGGAACCGGATCAAGGGCTTCAGGAACTAGATGATCAACATTCATTTAGGCATAGAAGTATTTCTCAAACATAAATCCCAGTCATCCTTAGTAAGTAGAACATTAGGTGTTGGGGGAGAGCCGAATGACCATTCTGCAAACATTAATCACCATGTAGTATATTCACCATGTAGTATATTCGAGCAAAGATATGTAGGTCCACTTGATGATTGTACGAACATGGAGAAGGAATGAACCATATTGTTGAGAATGGTCAAAACCAAGAAGATTTCTCTTCTTTCGAAGATAAGGCGCACTGAATCGTACACCTTTCTTTTCATTGATGAACAGGGCCTGAAGTGATGTCAGCAGACGCCATCATGTTGACTTTGAAGACCGAGGTTTGAACCGTTGTATTCAAACGTCATAGTCGTTGAAGAGCGAGGCCTGAACTAATGTGAACAGAAGTCATACGTTGAAAAAGGAGGCTTGAACTGATGTATTCAGATGTCATAATGATGAAGAGCGAGGCCTGAACTGATGTGAACAGGCGTCATTGTACACATACATCAACATTGACATTCCAGACCTCCTGATACAGTAGATATGATTGCTTTAAGCCTCCAAACTTTGGGTCATCTCATGTAGTGAATGATTGATGTACCTGCAACTGAGTAAGGAATACCTGCACTAACATCACAAACTTGATTGCATATATATGGGTTAGTGACAACAGTATCCAAACCCTTGGGGGTTTCACGGTCAACCATGGTTTTGGCCATCAGTAAACACCTTTCCAGTAGGTATCCACTTAAGTCCAACGTGCTTAAAAATTCTACCAGTTGGAATCCACTTATGGCAAGGTCTAGGATTACAAAGCTTCTTATGCATAGTGGAAGGCTTATCGTTATTCCCAGACTCCAAAAATTTAGCAGTTGGTATCCACCTAGGAGGAGATTTAGGTTTGTTTTGCTTCTCATGCATTGTAGATGACTTACTATACATTCTAGACTTAGCAGGTTGAACTTTAGCATTGTTCCACAACAAACTAGGAGGCATCCTACAAGGTTGTGAGCCTAAGATACCATCCTTTTGAAGTAGGGCCCTTTTCCTTTTCTAGATCATAGTTCTTGTACAAGTCATTTATATCATAAGAGTTTTGAATCTTAATGCTTGGTTTCGACACTGTTTTCGAACTGATCCTAGAGGAGCTGGGTGCAAGAGTAGCTACATGTTGAGGTTTAACAGAACTTAAAGCAATTATCTTAGGCAAATAATGTGGAGTGACTGGTTTTGTCAAAACTTGTTCCGCATCAACTTGGGAGGCAAACCAAGTTTTTGAAAGTTTTGGTCGTTCAGATCTAAACGCAGTCGGTTGTCTAACAACCGATTGGTTTCTATTTGACTGAAAAACTGGTTTCCCCAAGATTGATGGTTTTGCAAACTTAGTGTTCACACTATCTCTTGTTGCTTTTCTAAGCTCGTTTTTTAATGCTGTAATGGTGAAACCCTTTTCCTGAAGTTGAGCTTTGAATTCATCATTTTTGGCAATCAAAGAGGTTGTTTGTTCTATCGACTTAGTTCTCGTTTCTTTGATTGACTCATTCAGGTTTTTACAATGCTTTTTCAAAGACTCATTTTCCAAAAGTAATTCAGCCACATTAAATTCCAATTCAGTGTTTCTAGTTGCAATGGCATTACTTTCATGTGTAACATTCACTTCATTACACATATCACACATCTCAGAAATACGTTTTATCAGGTTGTTGATTGTCAAGTCATTGGTTTCTAGTTGAGCTTTCAAATCATTAATCATAAAGAATTCGCGGAAATCAGGAAGTTCCGGATCTTTACATGGTTGGTTAGTTTGAAAACTTTCTTCCTTTTGTTGCATTGCGATTTCAAGTGAAATACAATGTTTTTCAAGTTGTAAAAATCTCTTTGAAAGTTCATTAAAAGTTTCATTATCAACCATATCATTTGATTTAAAAGCATCAGCCATAAACAAATAACTTGACTTATCATCACGTTCAGCATCCTGATTACTTTCTCCACCTTTATGATTCATATTTGTTGAATCAGAAATGGTATTGCTCTCAGTATTTTCTAACAAATATGTGTCATAAGTGGGCATAACTTGATCAGTATGCATTCGTTCATCAGAAAGCACATTATGATATTCAGTTAGGGGTACCTCAGCACATGACACTTGTTCTTTTACTGGTCTAAGATCTGCATCCATGTCATGTGTCATAAGAGTCATTGAACTGCTGCTATTGTCAAGCTTATCAGTCTCTGATCCTTTGCATATCGTGACCACTGACCCAACATCCGATGCTTTACCCGAATCACCCATACCATCAAATAATTGCACCCGACATGCCTGCACCTTCTCATCATACTTAAGTTTGTGATGTGCTCTTTCCTCAATGAATATCTTCACATTACCCATGACTTGGATGAGTGTATCTCTGAATGTGTCAACCTCAATTCCTGAGTGATCAGCAAAACACTTTTTCGTCATCTGACTGTCGTAGTCATAATCCTAACTGTCGTAGTCATATTTATCGTAGGGGGAGATTGTTAGGAATACGTTTTTTATATAGAAGACTCGGTTACCCCGAGTATCTATTTAGCATTTATGTGGCTCGTAGGTTTATTAGTATTTACTTAGTTATCGTAGTACGTAGTTAGTTTAAGTAATATTTGTGGAGTTGGGTCGGGTCTCTACCCACTGTCAGCTCACTCGACAGCCCGTGTAGGGGCGTATTAGTGTAAGTATAAATACCCCTTCCCTTGTGTGGGAAGGGTTGGAACTTCTAATCTAATATTCATTATTTCTCTTTCACTTTCTCTCTCTAAGTTCCCATTCTCTCTCTCTCTCTTTCTCTCTCTAAAACTCTTCTATTAATCTCCTCCTTTTTCTTCCTTAAATTGAACCATATAACAAGAACCATACGTGTTTAGGATTATTAGTATCCTACATGTATAATGTGGCGTATCTGGAGTAGAATGAGCTTGATCTTCTTCTTTGACCAAAGTTTCATATGCGGCGTGTGACATTTCGTAANGTGGCTTGGTAAGAACTCATATTTTACAATATAACCACACGTGTACATCTCCACTCACCAAATGTACTCCACTTTGTGTCCTAACCATATATAAACACAAAATGCTTCACATAGAACATATCACCAACATATTTTAGCTCAAAAATCTGCTCTCTTGCTCTCTTGGGTCGTGGCTTCTCAAGACCAATCACACCTTTGGTGTTTTATTTTTCCTATTGAAGATTGTCCAAGAATGAAGGCCTTTTGGTGCTAGCATTGTTCTTGTTCATTTTTCTTCTTCAAGACCATTCTTTCTCAAGACTTTTGATGACTTCCAAGAGGGTTATATGGCTGTACTTTCAAGATCTCCATGACCTTTTGAAAGCTCTCCTTGCCAAGTTCACAAGACTTCTTGTTGGTGACCTTTGAAAGCTCCTTGTTCTTTGATTCTTGTTCATGTATCTTCTTGTTCATCACTTTTGTAAGGAGACTCTCCACTAACTTTTCATTTTATTTTTATTTTCCCCTCTGTAAATTTTAAAGTCAAAAAATAAAATGAAATGCAGAAAAATAAAATAAGATATGACCTGTGCAGATGATACGCCGCATTCCATGATGGAGATGCGCCACATCTACTGCAGGTCTGATAGACTCGACACAAAACAGAAAGTAAGATAAAGATATCCGGGTTGTCTCCTAGTCAACACTTGTCTTTATTCCAGAGTCTTCAAGTTAAACTTACGTTCAGCTCCTTATTTTGTTCTTACTACGTGCCATCCTTCTTTTTTAATGCGAAAGATGTCATAATAAACTTTTGTAATGTTTTCTTCAGTGCGGGTAAGCTCATTAAACTCGGTAATCTTGATAGCAGCATATTCTTCCATTGGTCCAAAGGAGTACTTAATCACTTTAAATTTTTCAGCTTTGAAGGTTGGGGGTTTCTGATATGGTATCCCGAGAAGTTGACATTTTCTATTCTTGAATGATTCAATTTTTTTGTTGACAAAGTTAGACTCTTGATTACAAATAAGATATTCTTCAAGTTCATCTGTGAGTTCTTCATATTTTTCTTTGTTTGATTCTGGAAGATTTTCCCCAACATCTTCGATAGGATGATAACTGTCCTCACTACTTAATTCATAATTGCCTTGAAGTTTATCCTATTCTTTCTGGAGATTCCATTGCAATTTTCGGTCAAGCTTTGTATAATCATCGAAGCTTTTATGTACCCATTCCAAAAATGTCATATCCTTAGGCTCACGAAGTTCCTTAAGTCCTTCGATTCTCACTTTTTCTTGTAAAGCCTTGCTCATTCTTTCACCATCTTCAACCAAATCATACCAGCTGTAATCAGCAAAGCTTACATCATTCCCATTTCGCGTCATACCAATCAGATTTCCGCCATTACAGATTCCTTCATTCCTCCAGTCACAGCTAGGCCATTCACAAGTTTCGTCCTTGAAGCGAATAGGCTCACAACTATGCACCAATTCATCATAGTATACTGGTTTATTAGACACCCATGGAACTTGATCGTTCCATTCATATAACCAAGTATTTTTGAATGCTTCCCCGGTAAGTCTCCAGTAAACAGATCAGTATTAATTTTTAACAAATAGTTAAATTCGTTAAATTCCTTGCATAGAGGGGTTTCATAATCAAACAAGTTTGTCTCAGTTCTACACAATTCACCCTCTTCATCTTCCATCTCTTCTTCGTCATTCCCAGCTCTCCAATAATTTCAAAGCTCATTCTTCAGAGATGGACTCATTTTTCCAGGGTAACGAAACTTAGATGTCAACCAACAGGTGAATTCTTGGCTAAATTTCTCCAAAAACTCAATTTTAAGCTCAACCCAATTGGTAATAGGTTTGCTAAGTTCAAATTTCAGCCAACGCATTGCTTCCCCTGCTAGCGTATTTGGAAAGACTCTGAGCATAAATTGGTTATAGGTCATATTCTTTGTTTTGTACAGTTCAGCAATTTCAAGAGTTCTTTTCATGTGTTCATTAGCGTCCTCATTCTTAAATCCGTTGAAGGTGTTATCTCGTAACAAATTTAGAAATTGCCCTCTTATAACAGGCTTGTTTTTTCCTTCAAACCATTGTTTGGCAATCCTGGCACTATTGTTAGCTTGTGTCTTATTCATGTATCCATCTCTAGTTGGCAGCATCGTCATTCCAGGTTCTTTATGAAATAAGCATAAAACTATCAGTAGGATTTGTTCAAGAAAGTATGTTATCAGACAATTATTAACGAAGACGGAATACGAAAAATAAAAGTTGCTGATATCTGCAGACGATGCGCCGTATCCTGGAAAAGGGAACGCCGTATCTTATTTCGTTAAAATTAAATCAGACTTTTATTTTAGAAAATAGATACGCCGCTTTAAAAATAAGAGTGCGCCGTATTTTGTTAATTATCAAAAATCGATTATATTTATAAAAATTAAATGCGCCATATTAGCAGAAACTAATGCGCAGTATTTTCGTTGCGTTTCAAAATACAAGATTTTTGATTCAGTAGATGCGCCGTATCGTTAAAAATCGATGCGCCGCTTCTGTTTAATAATTCGAAAATTGTTTTTAACTTAAATATTAAATACGCCGTATCTGTTAAAACAGATGCGTCGCATGGCGTTAGAGTTTCGAAAAATTTTCTTATTAAAAACAGAACACACCGTATCTTGGGAAAAAGATGCGTCTTACTCAAATTATTAAACGCGTTGTATTTTAAAATTATTAAAACGCAATACGCCGCATCTGAGAAAACAGATGCGCCGTAGCGTTTGTACTAGCACAATACAACGACAGCAGTCATGCAGAAAGTTATAGAAAATAAAATAAAAATAAAAACAAACAAAAAATTACAGAAAATAAAAATACACAAAAACAATAAATATGCAAATTATACAATGAATGCAATCTATCTAATATACAACAAATTAGTGGTTAGTATCTAAAAAACTTATAAAAAGAAAAACCTAATAAAAATACTAATCAAATTAACAGATAATAATAATTCACTCCCCGGCAGCGGCGCCAAAAACTTGATGCGCGTGATGTGTCGTTGCGGTTTAGCAGTATTAATGCCTACTCAAGTTTTAAATTTATATTTAGCCGACTTCTCAATAACACACACACTTAACGAGCAGTGTACCCGGTCAGTTTGTATATAATGGTAAGTAGAGTGTCGATCACTAAGAGTGGAACGTATTATCTAATTATCCTAATCAGTATTTTAATATCCTAAGTTAGTTTTACAGCCTAATCTAACGAAAGGGGGTTCAGCCTGAGAGACTGGCATAGATTGGTTATATTAAACAGTAAATTAAACTAATGAGCACGAATCAGCGAATAGCATACACGTACACAGATAGATAATTAGAGACTATAAGAAGACCTGTCCTGATAATTAAGTAGCTTATCACTTGTTTTATTTCTAGTTTTATATGAAGTGTATATTAATTAAACCTATCTCGTTGGTTTCATTATATCGGCGAGTAAGCCCTTAATGATTACTTATGACTATCCTATTTATCCAAAGACGTCAGATTAAATAGGCGAGAAAGGGGTATGGCAGCCCAAGCAGTGCTCAGCTAGACACAGAGGTTATCAAAGCACTAATATAAATTCACCAAAGACATCAAACATATAAACTTTAATTGATGGGAAAGCAATTTTAAGGCGGGCATATGATTTTCCGCAGTCACATACTACCGGCCATCAATCCTGATGAATTAAAGCTTACTAATACAATAAACAAAACTACTTAATGAATTGAATACATGCAGGACCTTCATACAGCTCTAATATCTTCGTTTAGGGTGTGTCTTGTGTTGCTTGTTCGTCTGAATTCGGCTCCTTAGGGTTATGTTGCACACAAAATTTATCTAGGTCTTGGGGTATTTATAGTCTATGTCTGAGGGTTCGATGTGGCGCATATAATATGCAGATGCGGCGCATTGACTTAACTTCGCGTGGGGTCCAAGATTATTATATTCTGGAATATTCGTACACCGCCATAGATGCGACATATCTTGATCCTTGTATGAGGCGCATGTCCTTCAGTTGTCTTGGATTGTTTCTGGTGAAGTCTTGATAGTGAAACGCCGAATGTCAAATGTATAATGCGGCGTATCTGGAGTAGAACGAGCTTGATCTTCTTCTTTGACCAAAGTTTCATATGCGGCGCATGACAGATTCACATGCGGCGCATTCTTCAAAGTCAGGCAATGGTCTTCGAATTCATCTAAGTATGATATTGTGGCGTATCTGTTGAGAGAGATACGGCGCATCTTATGGATTTCAGTAGACTTTCGACATCTCGCTTGTTTTGCTCCATAATTAGTCCAAAATCGCCAAGTTTCTCCTATTACTTGTTTTTACCTGAGAATCACTAAAGTAAACATTAAAGCACTGATTCTCATAAATAATATAATAAAACAAGTCAAATAAATAGGATAAATGATGATGATAAAATGTACTTATTTGAGTTCATCAATCACCATTACTCTCCAACCCTGAATCATTTTCTTGTACACATTGTTGCTCATCAAGAGTCATGGAAATGATTGAAAATGTTGATACTGATATTTTGCTTGCAGATAATGAAGGTGATGTTAACACAATACATTATGAGGACGAGGAATATCATTCATCTGATGAAGAAAATGACAACCAATTAAATCGACCACTATCTAATAAGGGCATAACCAGGCTATCTAAGTTTCGCCGTCTATATGGCCATCCTGGTCAAGTAAAGCACAAGGTAACCTTCGATGCGTTGAATAGGGTAGCAGGATTAAACAGAGCTCTGTTTTTGAGTTTTTTGGGAGATGTGGTTCGTGACCACATAGGTTTGAAGGTTCTATCCTGGAAGAAGATGGATAAAGAATCAAGACAAAAATTATGGTATGAAATCACGGTACATATATACTAATTTTTAACCCGGTACTATATATATAAGTTTAATTTATCAATTATTTGCAACTAATTAACAACATTTTGTTAATCTTTGCAGAAATATTTTGATGTTGACGTGACATTCAAAAAGGTGATAATGAATCGTCTTGGTCAACTGCTAAGGAATTACAGAATGAAACTCAAGGAAAAATACATATTGCCCAACCTAGATAAACCTTCGAAAGTGAATGAACTCTTGGAAAAGTATAGTACAATTATGACACCAGAAGAATGGGTTGGGTTTGTAACCCACACGACCACCAATGAATACAAGGTTTTAATTAGTCATCTTTATTTAAGTCTATATGTCATTTCGTAATTTTTAGTTTGCAGCATTACCGCATCTAAACGCCTTATGATTTGGTGTTTTTAGGATAAATCAGATAAAGTTAATGTTAGGTCACCATATTAGTAAACACAAGTATTCAAATGAGAGAAATGAGATGAGAAATAGACTTGGTTGATTAAGATCAATATGAAAGATGAAAGAACAAGAGTTTTCTTAAGATATGAAATTAACCAACAAATGTAATGAGATACATGATGTCCTATTTATAGGAGAGGGATAGGGCAACACTCCCTTCCTTCCCTATCTTCTAAGTCGTGGGCTTTCAAGGCCCATTGGACATCTTATTAGACTTAAACATAAACCATACGAGTAACTAAATAACGTAGCTAATTATGATAATTCTAGCAACCTATTACATTGACTGAAATGACCGAGACTTGACTGAATAGTTGAAAACTATGATCCTAACAATCTCCCCCTAAGGATCGGTCATGAAGGATTGTTGAAGGATAGAAGTTCGTCACGGTCATCGAGGTTGCTTGACGTCTTTGTCTTTGGACTTTAACTGTTGACATTTGTAGCTTTAGACGTCTTCAAAATGATTGTAGTAGAAGTGATTCATCATTCTTTGTTCTTTGTCTTTGTTGATGTGAAAATGATAGATGATGTTGTAATCCGCCATACGTCACTTTCGGTGTCTCCAATGAATTCGCTCCGTTCCGACATGCTCATACATCTTTGACTGTGTTGTAGTTATGCATTCGTAGCTCTTTGTCTTTGTTGTTGAAGATTCATGATTGTTGTCGTAGAATCTTTTCTTTAGACTGTGATGTTGCATCGAGCTTTCTTTGGCATTTGAGATGTATGTATGAGCATGTGGAAGTTGGTGTTCAAGATGGCATTTGTACCTGAAATAAAACAGTTAGCAATAATACAACCGGTACTTACAGGTTTGAACTAGAATTCGTCAACAGCATATTGTGAAGACTCCTTCTAATTCGCGCCAAGGCCGTTCCTAATCGGATACCCCCTAAGGAGCTTACACGGGCACAACTAAGTACACCCACGATTAGGTGAGTCGCTGGAGATCACCCCACGACTGTAGACCGTTTGAAGCCATCATAAACACTAAGCGTAACCCACGAGGAATTACCGAAGTGACCTGCTGTCAGGGCTGTTTGATGTTGACCCTGGCAGGATTTCCGTTCAATCATTCGAGAAATACCTAAGTAAATCCCTCATGAACGTTCTAGGCAGATTGCTAAGATCTGCGAAGGACTCGATAATTTACAATTGGTGTCCATTGATGTAGAACAACCAATGTAAGATTACTAAGTGTACCTAAGAGATCTTTGATGTATCTCGTGGCTCTAGACTCAATTAGTGCAACTTATGGTTTCCTATGCGGAGATTGGGGCAGGGTCTCCTGTTTCAATATCAACCAACTCTAAATAGAAGGTCGATAGATTACAACGGTTCCCCGTGAGAATGAAACAAGTATCTTTTGAGAGATACCCGAGTGGCTAGAAGGTTAAGGTGCATGCGTCACTGGGTCCATGACGTCTTTTATCTTCAATACCGGTGTCGCCTTAGCAACAACCAGTAGCATATGAATTGAACCCGGTGTCTGCCCTAAGGTTGAATAATTTGGAGGGCTCATTTCTTTTCACCCTTTTCATAACGTTTCTTTTTAATTCTTCAACCCCTTCTTTCTCCGTTTCATTCATTTCTCCTTTTTCGAATCATACCTAAGGACTTCTAAATACTAACTATTGGTGATGTCCTTGGGTAGATCCCTCCGGTTTAGGCGGATCATAGGACGGTTATTCCTAACCTTAGTCACCTTATAACTCCATGACTATCCTAGTGATGCCTTTTGAAACCATTCATTTGAAAATCTCTCAAAGTGTTTGTGAAAAAAAACATTTTATAACACTTTGAGGGTTTTATTTTCTTATGAAATACTCCCCCTCCACATGTGCTTATGAATATTTTGCGGAAAATAACACATGCGGGAGAAGTTAGCACTTTAGAATTGATCCACTCTTAATAGACATGTACCCGAGGGACACGGTTACGTTGCTTAGTTAAAGGGATGCATTGTCAGTTTTTAGGTGACAACTAGCCCTAATAACTACCTTGAAGTTGTAAACATTCCATAAAGGAAGTTAGACCCGTCAAAGTAACGTCTAGAAAGAGTTTCTCGAAACGGTACAATCTACTCGGATAAATCCTTTCGAATACTAACGGTTTTTGTTTCGTCAATTCTTGGGTCAATTCTGAGTCGAGCTCGAGTGAGATACAATTTTGCCACATCATATTTTAATCATTTTCTTCTTCTCCCCCTCAAAAATAGCATATCAAATGTTGTTTTTGCAAACGATTTTGATTAAAATATGCTTTTTGAGTCTTATGGGGAGTTATCATCAAAGATTTGAGATTTTAAGAACGATGTTTTGGTACAAGTACTCCCCCTCAACTTGTGGATACTCATTGAGGTGAAATACTTGTCTTTTGAGTAGAATTGTGAAAATCTGAAAAGTTTGATAAATTCTACTCAAAAGTAAGAAGCCTTCGCTCCTTATCTTAGGATTGTAGCACTGAAGCGTACCACAGGGTCCTTTCTTTACAAGGTATGGGTTGTGCACTGTTATGTGTACACAAGCCTTAATAATTCACAATAATCAAGAATGAATTGGAAATAATGAAAGGTTATACCAGAAGCTTAAGTCTGAGATGAGGTCAAGGCATTGAAGTCGGTGAACTTTGCGTTGGGCCTTTGAAATGTCAGGATCGGAAACGATGGACGAACCCCGATATAACTTTCCAGCCTCCTGATCTGTTCCCTCCGGTTGAGCCTTTCTTCAATGGCATGGATGAAGTTCTTTACCATTCTTCTTGTGCTAGAATTCCAACGGGTATTCTTTCCTTCTTTTACTTTGTTCAGATCGTCCGTCAATCTCCCCACTAGACCATCACGAACTCTTTGCAAGGTAGCATCACAGAACTTATGAAGCTCGTCGAACCGCATGAACCGTAGCTGATTCTTTGAGTTGAGGTAGGTAACCCCGAACTTTGGTTTTTGGAGAATCATTAGTTGAGATGCGTCATGTAGTTCTTCGATCATGAGTTGTGGTTTGGTCAAGTTGAGATGATTCTGGTAGCTTTCAACACCTAACTGTAGATCTTCTACACGTTCACGGATGATCAGTTGTCTGATGTACATGAGCAAAGAAGAGATGAAGTTGTACTGAGTTGACATTGGGAAGCCCCTCATTCTTCCTTGAACTTTCTCCAGATACATATCTTCTACGTCATCTAGATAAAGATGTGGGAAATCGGCTTCACAATACTTGTAGAACTGTTCGTCTTGCCTCTTAACCACTATTTCCTTCATGTAGACATAATCAAACCGTCTATCTTCCAGGATTTGCATGATTGCGATGATTCGGCCTTTGTTCTTCACATCACCGGATGTGCGTTCACGTCTGTGAGTGTAGCCGAGCTTTCGTCGATCTGAACAGTTCTGAATTCTAAACAAAGCGTCTCTGTTGTATTCCACAATGGAGTTGCTGAATATAGGAGCGGTTTCTTCAATGTTTGGAACCTCATAACGAGCAGCTGGTACTGAAATCCTTAATGAAGACTTGTAGCGATCTTTGGAAGTTGTGATGTCGTGTTGCAAGTAGCGGAGATCATAGTTGAAGAAGAATCGATATGGAATTCTAGGCTTGTTAGCAAAGCCTTGAAGAGGTAAAGGTTTTGTCCAGTCAGTGAAGTACGGTTCGTTGTGTTTTCCATGGGCATCGAAGTTGCTTTCCGGATTAAGACAATCAAAGGAGTCTGATAAAGCTGATGCAATGTGCTACAAATGGTAGTCCAGCTCTATTTTGTTTCCTGATCGTGCCTTTAGAAAGTCACGAGCATCCTTGTTGATTCGCCTAAGTTCAGCTTTCGTCACTTTTTCCAACTGGAGACCCGAAAGAATACTCTGAGCGTATTGTAAAGTGTTGCCCGGGAGTGGTTCTTCGGTTTCAAGCGGTGGATGAGCTTTAATCATTGTAGTGACCCATTCAGATTCGGGAGCCTCAGGAGCATC
>LBNU01033006.1:3568-24061 GCA_014162995.1 Artemisia annua
GGGGGGTTGAATAGTTTTACGTCATTTTTATTTACAAAAACCTTGTTTATCAAAACACCAATTCAAACTTTATGTTTCACCAATAGACTTGCACAATTATAAGCAACGATATCAACGAGTATATAATATGACAAATGTGAAAGTAAGTAAATAAGTAAAAGGATAGAGTTGGAAAAATGGCACCATGAGACAAAGGATTTATAGTGGTTCGGCTACGAATTAAATAAACTTTGTAGTAATTAATTAAATACCCCTTTGATCATGAGATGTATTAAGCACTTGTTTATTCATACCTTAAGTGATTAAGTTGGATATATTGATATAAACTAGCTTAATACTTGTTTACGTAGTAATCTTACGTTTAATGATTTTACATTTTGTGATCATCAAAACGTAGAGATATCGAAAAGTATAAATAACGTTTTTACGCATTATTTATGTCAACAGATTGCTAGAAGTGTGGAGAAATCGTTCAATCAAAGTCCTAATCCTTGTTCTTAACTTCCTTTCTTTAGAAAGCCAAAAGTTGTAAGAAACCCTAACACACTCTCTTGCTCAATATCATTTACATACTTCTCATACTTCATTTATGCTATATATGGTCTTTATAGTGTGTTCATGATGTACAAAAATCTTTAAAACAAGTTAAGAACACTACATGTTAACCTATGTTAAGTAATCAAGAAAACTAGTGGCTTATATTGAGAACCACGACCAAAATAGTGTAATCATGATATGATACACTTACCTACTGTTATATAGGACTTAAAAAGGAAAACATAGCAATTTGAATCATCAAAAACGAGTACATGAGTCAAAAGATATGGCCAAAAGAAGTTAGCGAACCTAAAGACCCGAAACTGCCTAATAGCATTCTGTTTGAAATCCGTATTTTTTCGAGGCCCTTCTGGTCCGTTTCATCAAAAAGTTAAAACACGAAAGTTGTCCGGAATGACTTTTTCGTTCAGGAGCAAAGAAGCTCGAACCCTGAAAACGCATAACAAGTGATATTGTTTCTTCAAATTCTTAACAGCCCTTTTTAATACCCAAATGACCATGTATTGGTTATGGTTAAGTAAAACCAAGTGGTCTAATGACCTTAAAGCCGAGACCACAACCATGGCTAAGTCCAAGGATGAGTCTCAAGACCATGGTAGCCATGACCAAAGTCACGGCAAAGCCACGGCTAAGAATTTATGGCTTTCTAAGTCGAAAACATGAACTAAAGTGTTAGTCGTAACATAAACCAACCAATTTGGATCTACTCCATCAAATGACCATAAGACTTTACAAGTAATATCACATCCGTACTAGACTTAAGAAACTTATAAAGATAACAATCTTCATTCAAAATAAACTTTCCTAAAAATTATTCAACTATTCGGACATGTAGCTTTCAAAGATATATTTTCTATCAATTACTACAACACTAGGGAACTTCATGTGAGGGGTTTCATTTGGTAACAGATCGACGAGTTGCTGGATTGACGATTTAAAGTGTCCTAGCTCCTCGATCGTTTACTACATGACCTCTGAATTATGACGGCCCGAACGGTAGTACAAGATATAAACTAAACATGTTTCATAAACCGTTTTTATATAACGACATACACAACCTATCAAAGTACTACATCATGAACAATATAGGGACATATATAGGCACGTTTATATTTCCTTAGACATTATTCCAAACCTAAGTTGCAACAATTATTCTAGGTTGCTCGTAGAAGTTCTCACGACATATCCATCATTCTCATTATACATCATCCAACTCACGGTGAGTTCATAGCCCCACTTTCCATTACTTAATTGTTTTACAAACCCTTGGGGGGAATACATGCTATTTTAACCGAACACAATGCTTTGAAATTATATGCTATCCGATTTTTTTATTATCTCTAAGTACCATCCTTGCCAATCCAAGACCCCTCATCATGAACCATTTAATCAATATTAGTAGTGAGCGCGAATATTGTGAATAGGCCTATTGGGATTGACGAATCCCATTTGTATTGACCAAGTACGTTCAAACAAATGCACTAATATTTGAGACTTAGGTATGACGGCAAAGTACCTACCGGGGTAACTCCAACGATTGATATTGGTACCCCGTTAACGTATTGGTTGCATGAGTTTAGTGAATAATAATAACCGTTTTGTTTTCCAACCATGAGTATGAGTCTAATTAACTCACACTACCAATATATTGTGTTCATCCATTTAATAGACTCTATGAATTTCACTCAACCTTTGTGTTGACAGTTTAAGCATGTATTTCAGGTCCATGATGTTAGAGGCTGGTACGGAGGAGCACGGATACTCAAGAAGGCTATAAATTTTATTATCATTTGAAAACTTATTTAATTTAAATTGTAAACATGGAACCATCTGGGACCTCATTTTGAAATCTCTGATATTTATATAATTCAAATGATAAATCTTTTAAAACGACTCAATTAGAGTTCGTTTTCTATTGTTATAAATCTTGTGCCATGAAGTAACACCCAATTTGAATTCCGTTGCGTATATTGGGGGTGTTACACTGATGCCTCACTCAGTCTGGAAGAAACTTTCTCTTCCTGAACTCACTCCTACCTGGATGACTCTCGAGCTTGCAGATCGTTCTATATCTCGCCCCCTCGGCATTGCTGAGGATGTGTTTGTAAAAGTAGGAAAGTCCCATTTTCCTGCGGATTTCGTGATTATTGATTTCGATGCAGATCCGAGGGTTCCTCTCATTTTAGGGAGGGGATTCCTAAGAACGGGCCGTGCTTTGATTGATGTATTTTATGAAAAAATCACTCTACATGTTGGTAATGAAGCCATCACATTCAACCTTGATCAAACTTCGAGGTACTCTTCCAATTATGACTCAGTGGAAATTAACAGAATCGATGTCATCGATGTTGCTTCGGAAGAGTATTCTCAAGAAATTCTTGGTTTCACCGATAATTCTCCAAGTGGCAATCCCACTCCCTCTTCTCAACCTATAATCGCTAATTCTTCTCCTTCTCTCACTCCGTTTGAGGGAAGTGACTTCGTCTTAGAGGAAATAGAGGCCTTTCTCAAAAGTGATTCGATTCCTGATGGAATTGATAACCAAGAGATTGACCCGGAAAGGGATATCCTTCTCCTTGAGAAGCTGTTAAATGAAGATCCCTCTCCTCCTCCTGTTCTTCCACAAAAACTTCATAATGAGGAAATCAAATATGTTGAGAAAACTGATGAATTTCCTGAGGTCGAACTTAAGGACTTACCACCTGATGAACTCAAATAAGTACATTTTATCATCATCATTTATCCTATTTATTTGACTTGTTTTATTATATTATTTATGAGAATCGGTGCTTTAATGTTTACTTTAGTGATTCTCAGGTAAAAACAAGTAATAGGTGAAACTTGGCGATTTTGGATTGATTATGGAGCAAAACTAGCAAGATGTCAAAAGTCTACTGAAATCCAGAAGATGCGCCGTATCTCTCTCAACAGATACGCCGCAATATCATACTAGATGAATTCGAAGACCATTTCCTGACTTTGAAGAATGCGCCGCATGTAAATCTGTCATGCGCCGCATATGAAACTTTGGTCAACGAAGAAGATCAAGCTTGTTCTACTCCAGATACGCCGCATTATACATTTGACATACGGCGTATCACTATCAAGACTTCATCAGAAACAATCCAAGACAACTGAAGGACATGCGCCGCATATAAGAATTAAGTTACGCCGCATCTGAAGACTGTGTACGAATATTCCAGAATATAATAATCTTGGACCCCATGCGAAGTTAAGTCAATGCGCCGCATCTACTTACTCAATGTGCCGCATCGAGCCCTCAGACAGAGACTATAAATACCCCAAGACCTAGACGAATTTTGTGTGGAACATAACCCTAAGGAGCCGAATTCAGACGAACAAGCAACACAAGACACACCCTAAACGAAGATACTAGAGCTGTAAGAAGGTCCTGCATGTATTCAATTCATTAAGTAGTTTTGTTTATTGTAATAGTACACTTTAATTCATCAGCATTGATGGCCGGTAGTATGTGAATGCGGAAAATCATATGCCCGCCTTAAAATTGCTTTCCCATCAATTAAAGTTTATATGTTTGATGTCTTTGGTGAATTTATATTAGTGCTTTGATAACCTCTGTGTCTAGCTGAGCATTTCTTGGGCTGCCATACCCCTTCCTCGCCTATTTAATCTGACGTCTTTGGATAAATAGGATAGTCATAAATAATCCTTAAGGGTTTACTCGCCGATATAATGAAACCAACGAGCACTAGTACAAAAAGTTGTATCGGTCACGCCAAAAATGTGTGACGATATGCATATAGTCACACACGTTTTTATCGTTGTGTGTCACTATAGGTCCCGCCACCGTAGGTGGCATATGGTCACATTTTTGAGTTCGTGGCCTTTTCCTTCGAAAAAGAGTGACCAAAACCCCGAATATGTCAAGTTTTGTTGGATTAGTTAGTATCAGCGACCGTAAACACCTTATAGTCCCAAAAATGTTTTTTGAGAGTAACTATTGTTTGTCCTTTGGCCACATAAATATATAATATATGTGACATTTGAGATGATTTATTCAAGTAAATGTGTATTTTGTGTGACTATTTCCGTCCTATGGCCACATGAATATATAATAAATGTGACGTTTGTGATGATTTAGTCACACAACGGGTGTTGTTTTTTTGGAGTTAGCCACATATAATTAAGCAAAAAGTGGCTAAAAATGTTAATAAGTGTGACCATATGCTGTTTAAAATAAAGTAATGTGTATTTTGTGTGACTATTGTTCATCCAATGGTCACATGAATTTTTAGTTTGTGTGGCCTTTTGTAATATTTAGTCACACAAAGCATGTTTGTTTTTGGTATTTAGTCACACACAATTAAGCAAAAAGTGACCAAAAATGTTTATAAGTGTGACCATATGATGTTTAAAGTGAAGAAATGTATATTTTGTGTGACTATTGATCATCCAATTGCCACATGAATTTTTTTGTGTGGCCTTTTGTAATATTTAGTCACACAACGAATTAAGCAAACATTGACCAAAAGTGTTAATAAGTGTGACTATATGCATCTTTTAGTCACATTTAAGAAATCAATATATACGAAAACAAATTCAAATATATATAAAAAGAAATTCAAATACAATAAAATTGAAGTGTATATAACTGAACCAAATATAAAATTGGACCTCCTTTTATACACCAAGGAGTCCTAACTATATGAACCAACAGTACTAAGTTATAATTAAAGAGTGACCAAAACCCCGAATATGTGTGACAAATTAGGCACAAGTTTTGTTGGATTAGTCAGTATCAGTGACCGTAAACACCTTATAGTCACACAAATGTTTTTTGAGAGTAACTATTGTTTGTCCTTTGGCCACATAAATATATAATATATGTGACATTTGAGATGATTTATTCAAGTAAATGTGTATTTTGTGTGACTATTTCCGTCCTATGGCCACATGAATATATAATAAATGTGACGTTTGTGATGATTTAGTCACACAACGGGTGTTGGTTTTTTGGAGTTAGTCACATATAATTAAGCAAAAAGTGGCTAAAAATGTTAATAAGTGTGACCATATGTTGTTTAAAATAAAGAAATGTGTATTTTGTGTGACTATTGTTCATCCAATGGTCACATGAATTTTTAGTTTGTGTGGCCTTTTGTAATATTTAGTCACACAAAGCATGTTTGTTTTTGTTATTTAGTCACACACAATTAAGCAAAAAGTGACCGAAAATGTTTATAAGTGTGACCTTATAGTGAAGAAATGTATATTTTGTGTGAATATTGATCATCCAATTGCCACATGAATTTTTTTTTGTGTGGCCTTTTGTAATATTTAGTCACACAACGAATTAAGCAAACAGTGACCAAAAGTGTTAATAAGTGTGACTATATGCATCTTTTAGTCACATTTAAGAAATCAATATATACGAAAACAAATTCAAATATATATAAAAACAAATTCAAATACAATAAAATTGAAGTGTATATAACTGAACCAAATATAAAATTGGACCTCCTTTTATACACCAAGGAATCCTAACTATATGAACCAACAGTACTAAGTTATAATTAACAGTTGTAACTAATACACTAGCAGTATTAACTTCGAGCAATAACTTTCACTAGCAGTAGTAAATACTTGGCACATTTTTAGAAATTGACACCTGAAGAAGCACCAGTAGCACCACATGGTTGTTGAGGCTTGGCCCATTTATCAGTAGCACCACATGGTTGTATTCTAGATATGTTGCATTCACCTGCATATTTTCCAACAATTGTTTTATTACAACTTGCAACGACTTTATGGTTTACAGTGGAACTCATAGTTTCAAGACATTTACTTATGAATAGGCTATTGTGTGAATTGTTTATCTCAAACGGGTCAAAGTAACATGTCAAACGGGTTGAAAGTCGGCCCAAGTCTGCTTCAATGCATACAGCTTTTTATATCATCCTAATTCAAAGATTGGTTTTTGTAATTCTGCTTGATGCATTAGTAATGAAGTCAGTTTTTATTTTTGTAATTCTGTATGTATATATATTCAGCTATTGCTGAATCAAATTCGTATGCGGCTCTTTTCATTTATGTGATTACAGCACCTAATTTATTGACATGAAAACTTGCCTGAACATATATCATGGTGATACTACGAAGAGCTCCAATTCTTACATCTTACAACTCTTGTTGTCATTGCATATTTCATCCTGCCAATTTTTAAGAACCAGTAAATCAATATCAATACTCTATAACTAGACAGACTATAAATTAAGTATATAGTATTATTAATCAGACCTTTTTCCTTCTAGCTTCCAAAACTTCTTCTAAAGGCGGCCGACCTAAAAAAAATAAAGTTAATCAGTACTAACAGGATGATAAAGAGAAACCAATTGAAATACGTATGCCTTAAACTTACAAACCTGTGACTTGAAGACGATATTTAGCCCACACACCATAAACATCATCGGCTATTGTTGCGACCTGTCAATAACATGTTTAGGACCAGAATAAGAATAATCCCCTATCACATGATAAAGATGTCGCATTGAGAATAAAAGCATGACAGACGACTTACAGGTTCGTATTTTGTAATTGCATATACCCATCCCAGACCAACTGCTTCATACAACTTACTGAACGCCTGCAAAAGTTATCAAAATATTATCGCCAAATAGAATATTCATCATAGTATTAGGATCCTATTTTATTCTGTTTTGAGTGCTAAGACCTATAAACTTCCAGAGCGTGTAACTATGTGTAACATTGGTAATATTACTTGATAAAAGCAAAATATGAACACCCGAAAACAATTAAATAATAGCATATTTAGTTAAAGACATAAAAGAACGAGCTTACCTCAACATTAGTGACTATGGTTCCATCAGCCATGACGGCACGAATTTTTCCCATAGCCTAAAGAATGTTCAAAGATATTCTTGTAAGTAAAATTTCATAATACTACAGGAATAGCACGAGTCCCATAAAAATTAATCAAAATGTTAACTAACATACAGTTTCATAGTCAATGCCGTGATTATCCTCTGGTGAATAATCTTCTGAGCTTATATCAACGAAGTTGATCGCATTGTTTCAACCCGAATATCTTACCTAATTGACTAGGTTATAGACTCTTGCGCTGACATCATTAAGGGCTTTTTCTGCTGAAAGCAAGTCATCGCAAGGAAGAATTGAGCTCAAACTATTGTTGTAAGGATCTTGCTGGAATCCCTCAAGTGCTGTACACGTATCACCCGCAAATCTGCAGAATTTATAACACTTTTAAGTCACTCGATACTTTGTGCCAAGTGAAGGGGTGGCAAATGTATAGTACCTCGATAAGAAGAAGTATAGCCCAAAAAATAACCAACAAAAAACGGTTTTATGCCCAGATTGGCCAGATTGGCAAGCCCTGCACCCTGCACGTTCAGACATTAGATTACTCCATGTTAAATGGTGTAAAAAACTTAGTAAATACAAAACCACGTCAAAATTAAACACGAACACAAAGAAATACGCAAAAGTGCAAAACAAACCTTTAGAAGTCGAAGCTATTTACAAATGAAACACAACTGGTTAACATTTACAAAGCAGTTTTGATGAATACAATCTCTAAACCTGGAATATTTTTAATAGTTCTTTTGCCATCAGAGCCTCGATTATTGGATCCAATGCTTTAATAGCCGATCTGGATTGCGATTGTTGCACCATATATAGAATTTGTTCCATTAGCTATCATACAAATACAAAAGTGAGTTAAAAAGTGAGCAAGTCTTTAATAGCTAGAAACAAAATACAAAACAATTAAAATTATCAATTCATCTGCAATCGATAGAAAACCAGGGGACTTCTAGGATGCATAAGCCCACAAAAGCTTAGTCGTTTGATTTGTGATAATATGGAAGGAAAACAAAACTAACCAGCAGATTGTTGATGATCTCCGCAGTTGAAGATGGCTTCCGTAATAGCTTGTTCCTAGCATCCATCGCCTCGACTGCAAGCTGTTTGACCGAAGACTGAGACAACCTTGTCGCCATTTAGCAATCGTTTAACAGTTCACTGAAAGAGAATGAAGATACGGATTAATCGCCTTGAGACCTACAGCTTCGATTTGTATGTAAATTTGTCCTTAATGCACAAATTGAAAGTTACAGACGATGCAAAATTGTGCGATTCTAACGGAACCTAACTACACAATGCACAGACTGAAAGGTATAGACCATGTACTAGTTTAACGATTCTAACAAAGCATAAAACCACAATAAGCTTGAAAAAAAATCGATAAATCACGTGATTTTATAACTCAACTCGAACCTACAACTTCCATCTGTATGTAAACTTGCCTTGGAGGGTGTTTAGTGTCTATTTTTCCCTATAACTGCTTATCAGCTTATTTTGGGTCAAATAAGCAGATAGGCAGTTTGAAGTTTTTGCATCATTCTTCTGCTTATCAGCTCATTTCTGTTGTAACTCAAACATGTGTAGTTATTTGCCTCAGTGAAACAATATAGACAATTGAGCACAAAAGGCTTCTAACACAATTATCTAGGCGGGCTTACTGACCATTCACACAACAAAAAAAAATATCAATCTTATCCGCAAACTTTAAACTAATAATAACAAAAGCTATAAATAGTAACAACAAATAATCAAGCTAAAAATCATACCACCAAAGACGGCTTCTCGTAAGCATCCTCACACCAGCTCGAAGAACTCGTCGCAACCGAAATCACTGGCTTATACTCCTCCTCACTCCGATCTCGGTTCGACGATATCCACACCTCCGTCTCATCATCATCATCATCAATCGTCATTTTGATTTGGGATTAGGGGATGTGGAAGATCGTTGGTTTTGTTTCGTGTGTGTGTTTCTAAGGGTGAAGGTGGAGAAGAAGAAGGTCAAGACCTGGTGAAAAGTTAAGAGGGATGCGAGTGTGGTAGAAGAAGAAGAAGACCAGATCTATGTGAAAAGTTTGAGAGGGATATTTGGGATGGTTAATGAAATATTTGGGAATTTGGGAAGGAGGGCAATTTGATTTTGGTGAAAAATTTAGGCAGGGCTTGTGAAAACTTGAGAAGAGGGAAATTTTATTTTGGGAAAAACTAAGTGGTGTACATGTATATGATTTAGTCACTTTTAAATAATGTGTGACAAACTTGACTATATGATTTAGTCACTTTTAAATAATGTGTGACAAACTTGAGTATATGATTTAGCCACATACACAATTACTTCATGTGACCATATATGGATTTTGGTCACACTGTTCAATTGTGTGACATATATTTGTCACATACGTATATATATAATGTGACTAATGTTTCAAACTTATTTGTATCCGTCACACGTCCCAAATTATATGTGACTAAATAATCAAAAATAAAATTACAAGATACCTCTAGTCACGAAAATATTCGAATGTGTGACTGTAGCCTCAGTTGGAAAGACGAAATGGTTACACAAGTCGGATCAAGTGTGGCTGTTTATTTTATTCTGGTACATTTAGTCACATAAAAAAGTTACTGTGTGGCCGTTCCAAAAACAGCATGTGTGACCGAATCCCATTTTTGTACTAGTGGAGATAGGTTTAATTAATATACACTTCATATAAAACTAGCAATAAAACAAGTGACAAGCTACTTAATTATCAGGACAGGTCTTCTTATAGTCTCTAATTATCTATCTGTGTACGTGTATGCTATTCGCTGATTCGTGCTCATTAGTTTAATTTACTGTTTAATATAACCAATCTATGCCAGTCTCTCAGGCTGAACCCCCTTTCGTTAGATTAGGCTGTAAAACTAACTTAGGATATTAAAATACTGATTAGGATAACTAGATAATACGTTCCACTCTTAGTGATCGACATTCTACTTACCATTATATACAAACTGACCGCGTACACTGCTCGTTAAGTGTGTGTGTTATTGATAAGTCGGCTAAATATAAATTTAAAACTTGAGTAGGCATTAATACTGCTAAACCGCAACGACACATCACGCGCATCACCACCTCATCTCGAATTCGCATTTTTGGATGGTGATGATAAATTACCCGTCATAATTGCAAAAGACTTAAGTGATGAGGAAAATGCTGCTCTTATAAAGGTTTTAAAGTCACACAAGCAAGCCATTGCTTGGAAACTCTCCGACATCAAGGGTATTAACCCAGAATTTTGTACACACAAGATTTTAATGGAGGATGACTTTAAACCAGCAGTTCAACAACAAAGAAGGGTTAATCCTAAAATTCACGAGGTTATCAAGTAAGAGGTTCTCAAACTTCTTGATGCCGGATTGATTTACCCTATCTCTGATAGTCCTTGGGTGAGCCCTATTCACTGTGTGCCTAAAAAGGGTGGCATTACTGTTGTCACAAATGATGAAAACGAGTTGATTCCAACTCGATTAGTTACGGGATGGCGAGTGTGCATTGACTATCGAAAGTTAAATGACGCTACCCGTAAAGACCATTTTCCTCTACCCTTCATGGACCAAATGCTCGAGAGATTAGCGAGAAACGAGTACTATTGTTTTCTCGACGGTTTCTTGGGTTACTTCCAGATTCCCATTGATTCGCAAGATCAAGAAAAGACCACCTTTACATGCCCTTATGGAACTTTTGCCTACCGACGTATGCCATTTGGCTTACGTAATGCTCCAGGCACGTTCCAAAGGTGTATGATGGCCATATTCCACGACATGATCGGGAAAACTATGGAGGTCTTTATGGATGATTTCTCGGTCATTGGGGATTCTTTCCAATCATGTCTCTCCTATTTAGAAAACATGCTTAAACGGTGCAAAGAAACTAATCTTTGTCTAAATTGGGAGAAGTGTCACTTTATGGTCAAAGAGGGCATTGTCCTTGGCCATAAGATTTCTAAAAACGGGATTGAGGTCGACAGAGCAAAAGTTGATGTTATTGCCAAACTGCCTCATCCCACCACTGTCAAAGGTGTCAGGAGTTTTCTTGGGCATGCCGAGTTCTATCGGAGGTTCATTCAGGACTTCTAGAAAATAGCCCGGCCTATGACCCATCTTCTTGAGAAAGATGCTCCTTTTATTTTCTCTCCCGAGTGTATCGAAGCTTTTCAAACACTGAAGAAAAAGCTTACTGAAGTACCCATCTGATGTGTGCTCACGGTGTGTACAAGTTTTAAATTTATAAACACGATTACCGGATCTAGAAATAACACATACGAGCAAGTGTACTCGTCCGTTATAGCAAGATAAGGATGGTAAGTTGGGATCGTTCGCAGGGATTTGTGAGTAAATCTAAGCGTAAGTATAAAATTAAATTCGATTTCAAGCGATAATGATAAATAGATAATTCAAATGATTAAAAACTACACTTGCTTTGACTAGTTAACTACTAATAGGATAATCATGATTGTGATAACTCGATAACATGTTGGTAATTTAGAATTAGTTGGTGTTCTAATCTATTGTTTCTACAAGTTAAACCTTCGTCAAGATTTTAGTTTATAAAAACAAGCATTAGGTTTGGACCAATCAATTCAAGATCAATTCAAGGTTCATAAAGTTGGATTAACAACCTTAAACACAAAAATAGTTTCTTGTTTAATCAAATACTCTTAAGAAATGGTCAATACAAAAGGTAACCTAATCATAGACAACAAGGTTACAATTGATCATAAACTACTAAAACTTTCGACCAATTAGGCGTTTATAACCAATCCGATTTGATTATCAAAAAGTATTCTCATTACAATTGTACCTTCGTTCCTTTGTTTAGTCAAGAATAGTTATGGTGAAAAACAATCATTCATAGACAAATGATTATAACTAGTTGAATAATAACAACTCTTTCGGCCAATGATATTACACGCAACTAGTTAAACTTGACTCAACAAATGTCACTATGAAACTTAAGTCTAATTGGGTCTTAGAATTGACTTGAAATTGAATTAAAACATGTTATCACAATCATAGACTAATCACTAAGTAATTAACATCATCTAAGCAAATGTAAAAGGTTACTAGCCACTCATAGCAAACATGAACATAAACTCAGAATATTGAACATTAGAAATCATGATTAAAGTCTTACAAATGTTTGGAATATGATTACAAATGAGTAGGAAATGATATCCTAGGTGTTGGTGTTGACTTCTTGAGATTTTGACCTCCGGATGTTGACTTTTTGGACCTCCAATGTATTCTGCACTTCTATGGACGAATTTGAGAACTTTGAGACTAGTAAAGAACTACTTGATGATTGCTTTGTTGTTGTATGTTGATGTTTTGAAAGATGTGTGTTGAAATGAGTTTGCAAAGCCTCTATTTATACTACTCCACAAGCCTAGGATCATAAATGCAGCAACTTGGCCTCCAAGGTGAATAGAAGGACCTAGAATACCAGAAAGAATGGCCTAGAATCGGGTAGAATGAAGTAGAATGAAGTTTGCAAAATTTGTACGAGCTGGCCAACCGATCGGTTACGGGGCACTACCGATCGGTTGGATGGAACATCTGGGTCTAACCGGTCGGTTGGATTACAACCGATCGGATAGAATGGAAAATTTCATTTAACCGGTCGGTTAGAATTATGACCGACCGGTTGGAAGGGTTCTGACAGCTAAAACTTTATCTTTATCTTGGCTCTTCGTTCTTTGTCCAAACTTGATTATTTCTTGTCAACGAATTTTAGAATGATGAAAACTTGGATTCTTCTTTGTAATATGCTTTAACGAATTGAATCTCGAGTTGGAAATGACAAATCCTTCCTTTCTTTCACTTTTTCCTGTTTTTGGCTACNTTGTCTTGGCTCTTCGTTCTTTGTCCAAACTTGATTATTTCTTGTCAACGAACTTTGGAATGATGAAAACTTGGATTCTTCTTTGTGAAATGCTTGAACGAATTGAATCTTGAGTTGGAAATGACAAATCCTTCATTTCTTTCACTTTTTCCTGTTTTTGGCTACAAATGCTTGCAAACACACTTTGATACGATTTAGTGACAAAAACAACCAAAAAACATACGAATAACGCTACTAAAAACATGCACAATTTGAGCGTTATCAAATCCCCCACACTTGAACTTTGCTTGCCCTTAATCAAATCTAGAAACAAAATATCATCCACATGGTACTTCAAAGATGTTTTGGAAAAATGTGATGCAAACCTTCCAAGTACAAGTACAAGTTAGATTCATCATTTTAAGCTTTAATGGTTGAAACATTGAGATGTTTGACAATACCCAAATGATTTTCTTGCTAGATAAACATTACTAATCACCTCACGAAAAAGGAACAAGATATAATTCACTTTAAACACTCATTTTTGGGTGAAGTATAAGAGAAATCACACTCATTGCTCAGTCATGATTGAAATATTACCATAGGCTTGTACAAGAAACATAACTACACCGTAAAGGCGTGAGCACCAAGTATTCATATCAAAGAGGGCTTTTATTCAGGTTTAAGGCTTAAGAAGGGTAAAAAGAACTTATGTGAACTTACCTTGCGTAAAACATAATAGATCGCTGGCACGTTGTCTAATTCCTCAAGAAATCGGATGGTCACTACATACCATACACTTGATAATTTTACAAAGTCAAAAAGGTAGGGATAAGACATGGGATAAGTTTAGAGAGTGGAAATAATTGAAAGAATATACAAATTAGTCAAAGTCTATGATCCAATTGTTGCTAGCTATCTCGAACCACTATCATGTACTTCTTAGAATCTCCATTATTGAGCGAACAATACTTAACACTATAGCTCATTGGCTATTTTATTCAACATATACACAATTTTTTTTTTTACTCATAAAATCACTTGTCACCATTCTACTTTGATGACTTATTCTCAACTTCGCTTTGATCGCTACTTCCGGAATTACTCTTTTTTTACTTCATGATTTCCCACATAACATCCATCTTGCCATATAGCTAGCAACCAACTAAGACTTGACTAAGGGTAAGGCTAGACTAAAAAGTGTAAAATCTTTTTGTATTTTTCTGGATTTAATCAAAAGAAAAGATTGGCTCAGAAGGTGTAACTAGGGGTATCTAGCGTTAAAGATGAACGCTAACAAAAGGGTTATAGTGGTGGTTAACTAGTCAATGAAACTAGCTAGAAATCAATATGGAAGGCTATTTGGGTTAGATCCTAAGATTGCCTCTTATCACATATGCATACTTATATCACACAAGAAATGTGATCTCACAACGGTCTCGAAATGATTTACAAGCACAAGTTCTAGAATAAATAAAATCACCGGCACACTCATAACAAAAGGTTTAAGCATAAAAGAATGTATGCTATATAAGAAACAGGCTCAAATCCTCACAATTTAGTGTAAAAGGGTTATAACATGTGCTAGCTAATGCTATCGATCCCAGAATGGATTGCAATATTAATCGGGACACATCTCAAATTTCAAAAATTACCATTTTTACCAGTGGATGGATCCAGTTATTCTAATATATTATCCTAAAAGCGTGAAAACAACTAGATCACAAGGGCAACAAAATTTAAATTACACTCGATATTTACGGATTATTCTTATTTACCTATTCACCCCCCCCCCACACTTAAGTTAAGCATTGTCCTCAATGTGATAAACGAACTTCAAAGTATGAAAATAGGGAAATAAGAAAATGAACCGTATTTTTCCTTTGTGGTTCTTTACTCCAAGTGTCCAAGTTTCATCATCATTTCCTGTGACAATCATAAAACAAACAAACACAAGACTATATGTTTTATTAAAAATTAGTGAGACACCCCCACACTTAAGTTCAACCAAGTGGTTTAAACTTTGGGGTGTAATCACTTAAAATAAACTAAGAATTTAAAAATAGCAAACACACGGGTTGCCTCCCGAGAAGCGCTTGTTTTATTAACGAGTCATCAGCCTGACTCAAACTTCGCAAGAACTACGTTGATGCGGTTTTGGATTTCCTTTTTGGATACTTTGGTACGAATAATATGTTTTCTACCACAATTCCTTCTCCAGTTTCATCTATATCTTCCAATGTAACTTTTTCCCATGCTCTAGGAAGAGCATCACAGATAAAACCTTGGTCATGTGCCCATGGCGCCTTTTCATGGTGAGGTGCCATGAATGTGATAGCTTCATATTCAGATTCGTGTGGATATTCAATAGAAATTTTGCTCATTTGCTCCTTATCATAGTACAGTTTAATACGGTGACCATTAACAATGAAACTTCCACCATGCTTGTCATGGAGTTCGACATATCCAGATGGAAATCCATGTTTCACTATATAAGGTCCCAACCATTTAGGTTTGAGCTTAGGAGCTTTGAACTTGTATTTCATATTGAAAAGCAGAACTTTATCTCCAGCTTTGAATTCTTTTCTAATTCTAAGCTTTCGGTCATGATAAGCTTTGGTTCTGGCTTTGTATAGCTTGGAGTTTTCGTAGGCTTGGAGCCTCAATTCATCGAGTTCATGCAATTGCAAGAATCTTTTCTCTCCGGCTACTTTCAGATCGGGGTTACAATTTCGTAATGCCCAGTAAGCACGATGTTCGATTTCGAACGGCAAATGACATGTTTTACCATACAAAAGTCTGTATGGTGTTGTGCCAATTGGAGTTTTATAAGCCGTACGAAAGGCCCATAGAGCGTCATCGAGTTTTCTCGACCAAACGGAAGGATTTTCCTTGACCGTTTTTTCGAGTATCCTTTTTAATGCTCTATTAGTATTTTCGACTTGTCCACTAGTTTGTGGATGATACGCTGTAGCAAAACGATGATGAACTCCATATCGTTTCATGATTTTCTCCATTTGTTTGTTACAGAAATGGGTTCCTCTATCACTTATTAAAGCTTTAGGGATTCCATAGCGAGCAAAAAGCTTTTTGAGAAAATTGACAACAACTCGTGCATCGTTAGTGGGTAAGGCTTCAGCTTCAGCCCATTTGGAAACATAATCGATTGCAACGAGGATATATTCGTATTTGTGGGATTTAGGAAATGGACCCATAAAATCGATTCCCCAAATATCGAATATTTCGCAGACTTGAATGCTCTTCTGAGGCATTTCATCTCTACGAGAGAGACTACCGGATTTTTGGCATGCATCGCAGTTTTGAACAAGAGTGTGAGCTTCTTTGAAAATTGTTGGCCAATAGAATCCAGCATCAAAAACTTTTTTAGCTGTGGTGGTAGGACCGTAATGTCCCCCTGTTGGGCCATGATGGCATTCATCAAGAATTTTTCTTGTTTCTGCTCCAGAAACGCATCTTCGGATCATCCCATCGGGACACATTTTGAAAAGAAAAGGTTCTTCCCAATAATAGTTTTTTAAATCCGAAAAGAATTTACTTCGTTGAGCATGAGTTAATCCTTTCTTGAGAATATTTCCACCGAAATAATTTGCAAAATCTGCAAACCACGGTATTTCCTCTTCATCAACTCTATCGATGGTCATAAGAGTTTCATCAGGAAAATAATCATCAATTTCGTCTTCCTTTAATTCTTCCAAATTTGGGTTCTCAAGACGAGACAAATGATCAGCTGCAAGATTTTCTGCTCCTTTCTTATCTTTTATTTCGATATCGAATTCTTGGAGTAGTAAAATCCAGCGGATAAGACGCGGTTTTGCATCTTGTTTAGCAAATAGATATTTGAGCGCTGAATGATCGGTGAAAACGATTGTTTTGGAAAGCACGAGATAAGATCTGAATTTGTCAAAAGCAAAAACTACGGCTAACAATTCTTTTTCCGTAACCGTATAATTTTGTTGGGCGTTGTTGAGTGTTTTGCTAGCGAAGTATATAGGACGGAAATGTTTTCCTTCTCGTTGTCCCAAAACAGCTCCAACAGCAAAATCGCTTGCATCGCACATAAGCTCGAATGGTAGTGACCAATTAGGTGAAACCATAATCGGAGCACTAGTCAGTTGACTTTTCAGTGTTTCAAATGCTTTAATGCAATCCGCATTGAAATCAAAAACAGAATCTTTTTCAAGAAGTTTTGTCATATGACGAGATATTTTTGAAATATCCTTTATGAAACGACGGTAGAAACCGGCATATCCTAAAAAACTTCTAACGGCTTTAACGTTAGTTGGGGGTGGTAATTTGGTGATAACATCGATTTTTGCTTTATCAACCTCCATTCCTGAACTTGAAATTTTGTGTCCAAGCACAATTCCTTCGGTTACCATGAAATGGCATTTTTCCCAATTGAGAACAAGATGTGCTGCTTCGCATCTTTCGAGCATTTTGTCTAAATTTGAAAGACAAGCTTCAAAAGAGTCTCCAAATACTGAAAAATCATCCATGAAAACTTTCATAGATGTTTCAAGCATATCTTGGAATATAGCAATCATACACCTTTGAAAAGTGGCAGGTGCATTACAAAGACCGAAAGGCATACGCCGATAAGCGTAGGTTCCAAAAGGGCATGTGAATGTGGTCTTTTCTTGATCGGCAGGATCAATGGGAATCTGGAAATATCCTGAAAAACCATCGAGAAAACAAAAGTATTTGTTGCCTGCTAATCTTTCAAGCATTTGATCCATGAATGGGAGAGGAAAATGATCTTTCCTGGTGGTTTTGTTCAATTTTCTGTAATCAATACATACTCGCCAACCAGTGACTGTTCTAGTAGGAACTAATTCATTCCGTTCGTTGGTCACTACAGTCATTCCTCCTTTCTTGGGAACACAATGAACAGGACTCACCCAAGGACTATCTTCAATGGGGTATATGATTCCAGCGTCAAGAAGTTTAATGATTTCTTTCTTGACAACTTCTTTTATGTTGGGATTGAGTCGACGTTGTCTTTCAACGACAGGTTTAGCACCTTCTTCAAAATTGATTTTGTGTTTACAGAAATCGGGGCTAATTCCTGGAATATCAGAAGTTTTCCACGCAAAAGTGCGTTTATGCTTCTTAAGAACATAAACGAGTTTTTCTTTTTGATCATCCTTGAGCAACGAAGATATGACTACTGGAAGAAGTGAATTCTCCTCCAAGTAAGCATATTCAAGATTATTCGGAAGTGGTTTAAGCTCAAGATCGGTGGGTGGTTCTTGAAGAGATGTTTTGATCCTCATTTGATCATTAATGGTGATTTCTTTGAAATTCTCTTCGATTATTTCTCCTTCCTCCACTTCTTCATCTTCTTCTTCAATTTTAACTTCCATAAACTCAGCGAATTCTTTATCAAGATTCGTTTCATTTATTTTCTCAGAAGTAGTTGTGAAAGGATCGGAATAGTCAAGTAATGCATCCAATTCTTCTTCAGTGACTTCATCGATTACATCAATGTTAAAACAAGTGTCATCACTGGTATATGGATATTTCATAGCTTTGTCAATTAGAAAGGTAATTCTATCTTCTCCAACTCCTAGATTGAGTTCTTTACCTTTAACTTTGGTTATGGCATCAGCGGTGTTTAGGAAAGGTCTTCCTAAGATTAAAGGTACTTGTCTATCTTCCTCCATTTCTAAGATTACAAAATTCATAGGAAAAACAAATTTACCAACTTGGACACGCATGTTTTCGGCAACCCCAACAGGATATTGGTATGTATGGTTGGCTAATCGAATACTCATCTTTGTAGGTTTCAAGGTATTGATGGAAAGTTTGGAATACAACGAATAGGGCATCAAATTGATACTCGCACCGAGATCGGCTAAAGCATTGCATGTGATGTTATTTCCTAACATGCATGGAATTAGAAAACTTCCGGGATCTCCGAGTTTCGGTGGAACTTTGTTTTCAATAATGGCTGAACATTCTTCGTTGAGGAAAGCAGCAGATATCTGCTCTAACTTATTTCTGTTATTAAGAAGTTCTTTCAAAAATTTCCCATATTTGGGCATTCCAGCTAAAGCATCAACAAGGGGTATATTGAGTCTAACTTCTTTGATCATCTCAACAAACTTCTTATAACGCTCCTCCTTTTTCTCCTTTCTAAGAGCTTGAGGGTATGGAATTTTTGGAGTGTACGGTTTAAGTGGTTGGGTTGTTTCTTTGGTTGGTGTTTCAGGAATAGCCTCATTTTCTGCTTCAGCTTCTTCTTCACTATCATCATCGATGATTTGGGTATCATTGGGATTGGCTGGTGGATCGTAAGAAAGACCACTTCTCGTGAATACAGCAATGATATGCTCATTTCTGGTAGGTGGTGGACGATAAGTTTTATCATTTGATCCAGAAGGCTTTGGGTTGGATTAGGTATTACTTGGTAATGTTCCAGGTGGTCGTGAAGAGAATTGATCAGAGAGTCTACCAAATTTTTGTTCAAGATCCTGGATAGAAGCTTGATGATTTTTCTTACCCTGCTCAACTTTGGTTTTGAGATTGAAAAATTGGGTTTTAACAAATTCATTTGTTGATCTTTGAGCAGTCACGAAATCTCGCATCATTTTTTCAAAATCAGATTCTTCTGGATTTTTGTCAGAGTTTGTTGGAGTTGGATTGTCTACTCGTGGTTAAAAATCACGGTTGTTATCTCTTTGGCGATCTTGCCAATTTCCAGAATTTCTTCCGTAATAATAACCACGAAAACCGCCTCCACGGTATCCTCCTTGGACATAATTGGCTTCCCCTTCTTTAGGTCCAACCATGGGTTGGTCATCACATTCGGATGAAGTGTGATTTCCTCCACAGTTATTACAACCTTCTCGCATTTCTTTCATTTCTCCTTTGATATCTTTGTATTGCGAGTCGATTTTGGAAGTTAAGGCTTCCATTTTCTCCATGAGTTTAGAGGTATCGGAACTTTCGGCAAAAGCAACGGTTTTTCGTAAGGGTTTGGTTTTGGAATATTTTGACCAATCGAGTTTAAGGAGCACTCGATCTTCGAGCAATTGATATGCCTCGTTGGGAGTTTTATAGAGAAAAATTCCTCCAGCATCAAGAATTCCTTGAGATGTTTCATCAAGTCCATGGTAGAAGATTTGGATAATGGTTCCTCGTCCTAAACCATGTCCATGACAACTACGAAG
>LBNU01033006.1:24773-48783 GCA_014162995.1 Artemisia annua
GAATGGATAATTTCATCTAACCGGTCGGTTAGAATTATGACCGACCGGTTGGAAGGGTTCTGACAGGTAAAACTTTATCTTTGTCTTGGCTCTTCGTTCTTTGTCCAAACTTGATTATTTCTTGTCAACGAACTTTGGAATGATGAAAACTTGGATTCTTCTTTGTGAAATGCTTGAACGAATTGAATCTCGAGTTGGAAATGACAAATCCTTCATTTCTTTCACTTTCTCCTGTTTTTTGCTACAAATGCTTGCAAACACACTTTGATACGATTTAGTGACAAAAACAACCAAAAAACATTCGAATAACGCTACTAAAAACATGCACAATTTGAGCGTTATCACCATCTTAGTTGCCCCCGATTGGGACCTACCTTTTGAACTCATGTGCGATGCAAGTGATTTTGCTATAGGTGCGGTCTTGAGGCAACGAAAAACAAAGCACTTTCAGCCTATACATTATGCAAGTAAAACTATGACTGAGGCTCAGACTCATTACACCACAACGGAAAAAGAATTTTTAGCCGTGGTGTATGCTTTCAAGAAATTTCGGCCGTACTTAATCTTGACCAAATGCATAGTGTATACGGATCACTCGGATCTGAAATATCTCTTTGCCAAACAAGATGCAAAGCCGAGATTGCTCCGATGGGTTCTCCTCCTGCAACAATTTGATATCATCATTCGTGATAAAAAAGGAGCTGAGAACCTAGCTGCTGATCATCTGTCCCGATTAGAAAACCCTCACCAGGATATGTTCGAGAAAAAGGAAATAAATGAAACATTTCCTCTCGAGACACTCAATGCGGTTTCTTTTCGTGGTGATTCTACTACCTTATGGTTTGATGACTTTGCAAACTACCATGCAGGTAACCTTGTTGTGAAATGGATGTCGTCCCAAAAGAAGAATAAGTTCTTCAAAGATGTTAAACATTACTTCTGGGACGACCCCTACTTATTCAAAATCTGTGCGGATCAAGTCATCCGGCGGTGCGTTCATGGCCAAGAAGCCTTGGATATTCTTAAAGCTTGTCATGATGGACCCACGGGGGTACATCATAGCCCAAACTACACCGCCAAAAAGGTGTTTGACTCCGGTTTCTACTGGCCCACAATCTACAAAGATGCTCATGAATTTGTCAAAACTTGTGACGCTTGTCAGCGTCACGGGAATATTTCAAAGAAGGATGAGATGCCACAAAATGCCATCCAAGTCTGTGAAATTTTT
Source organism: Artemisia annua (assembly GCA_014162995.1). Lineage (NCBI taxonomy): Eukaryota > Viridiplantae > Streptophyta > Magnoliopsida > Asterales > Asteraceae > Artemisia > Artemisia annua. Next base: position 26,002 of record LBNU01033006.1, read on the forward strand.
GACGTCTAGGGCATTGACTTTATGGGGCCATTTGTATCATCTCGAGGAAACAAATATATACTAGTGGCTATTGACTATTTCTCAAAATGGGTTGAAGCGAAAGCATTACCCACCAACGATGCCCGAGTAGTTGTCAAGTTTTTGAAATCTCTTTTTGCTCGATTTGGAACTCCACGTGCTATCATAAGTGATCGCACTCACTTTTGCAATGACAAATTTGATAAAGGCATATAAAAGTATGGTGTCACTCACCGTCTTTCTACCGCGTATCACCCACAAACCAGTGGGCAAGTGGAAGTTTCCAACCGGGGAATAAAAAGAATTCTGGAGAGGACAGTAGGTGAAAATCTTGCCTCTTGGTCGGATAAACTAGATGATGCACTTTGGGCCTTCCATACAGCTTACAAAACACCCATCGGGTGTACTCCCTACAAGCTTGTATACGGGAAGGCGTGTCATCTGCCGATTGAGCTTNTCTACCGCGTATCACCCACAAACCAGTGGGCAAGTGGAAGTTTCCAACCGGGGAATAAAAAGAATTCTGGAGAGGACAGTAGGTGAAAATCTTGCCTCTTGGTCGGATAAACTAGATGATGCACTTTGGGCCTTCCATACAGCTTACAAAACACCCATCGGGTGTACTCCCTACAAGCTTGTGTACGGAAAGGCATGTCATCTACCGATTGAGCTTGAGCACAAAGCCTACTGGGCCTTGAAACATGCTAACTTTGACCTTCAGACAGCGGGTGATCACCGTAAAGTTCAACTCAATTAATTAAATCAACTTCGTGATCAGGCATACGAGAACTCTTTGATCTACAAGGAAAAGACAAAGAAGATTCATGACTCCAAGATTAAAAACCACGTTTTCAACGTTGGTGATCGAGTCCTTCTTTTCAATTCTAGATTGAAAATTTTCTCGGGCAAACTCAAAACCCGTTGGTCTGGGCCTTTCACTGTCACCAAAGTATTCTCTTATGGAATCGTTGAGTTATCTCAACCCGATGGTCCCAACTTTAAGGTGAATGGTCACAGGTTGAAGCATTACTTTGGAGGGGACATACCACCCATGGTTGTCTCAGATCTCCAAACTTTCCCCATGAACCAATAAATGCGGGGATCGAGTCAAGCTAGTGACTCGGTGAACAAAAACATTAGCATTCACGTGGGTGACAACCCATGTCTCTGTCTTCTTCCTATTTTCTAATAAGTGACGAGAAGGGGGAAACCTCTTCTGCATCTTTTGTTTGGTTGTTGTGCTTGTACAGGTATTTTTTCCCCGATGTATGAAGGCTCTCGTGCTCATGTTTTGTCCTTACTCCACTCGAGTCTCATTCTTCATTGCTCAAGAAGTCTGATATCCTTAATCTTATTGACTAATGTTATCTTTTGGCATAATTAATAAACGGCCTTAGATACTACGTAGGATGACCCTCACCTTTAAAACATTGAGGACAATGTTTAACTTTAGTCTGGGGGGTATCTTCGATTTGATTGATGATGGCTAAGTGAGAATATTAAATGTATGAATAAGGTAGTGACCATCCAAGTATTAGATTAATTGACTAACGCGCTAGCGATCTAGTGTATGACTTGGTGACCATCCGTTATGCAAATAACGCGCCAGCGATCCAAGAAGTGCACTAGTGACCATCTGTTAGTTGAAGCGTCGAATACTCGCGCCAGCGATCTACTAAGTTTATGCATGAAATGTTTGAACGAAGCTAGATTCAAACCTTAAGCCTCAAAACCCTTTTTACCGCTTTAGACTTGTTACTCCTTGGCTTTAGTGGGGGTGTCTTCGATTTGATTTGACTTGCACCTTTCATGTAACCGTTTACTCATGCAATTCCGTTTTTCTCAAAAAATCCAAAAAAATTGAAAAAAATCATCAAAAAAGTACAAAAAAATGAAAAAAATTTTGAAATTTTTTGCAAAAATATAATAAGTTTTGACACTTTGTTTGACTTTCCGCTGGGTAGAGTAGGAATAGAAATTTTGACTTGACCGGGCGTGTTGAGCCCTAGCTTGTTCCCTTAACTCATTTGGCTAAGCATCCGCGAATCTCATTACTTGAGGTTTTAAATTTGCGGAGAACGAGAAATGATAGAGTTTATTTAGAAGTTAGATGCTAAGCGTGGAGTAGTTGGTTCTCTTTAGGGCTCATCGAAGGTACTTGTGGCTTTTTGCTCCCACAAAATTGTCTCACCCTATATATATGTAAAGAATAATTAAAGATGTTATGTTTTGGTGAAACTTAGTTCTTTATCTTCTTAAGAGAATCCTTGCTTTAAAAATTGGGTACACATCAAGGTCGCATAATAAATAAAGTTGAATAATGTTAAGTTAAGTTCTATGAGTTGCGGTTCAAGATCGGGGCTTTGAACCTCTTTTCGGGAATATGTGAGGTCTTGGTCTAAAACCCTTGGATCCTCATTTCAGGAACGTCTAGAGTAGAATTACCCCGTGAAAGCTCCGTAGTATATGTTATGTATGGAAAGTTGTTAATGAAAAAAAAAGAAAAAAAAGAAAAAAAAATGTTATGAATAAGTGATTAGTGCTTAGTTGTTAGACAAGTTGATGGCGCGTGAGGTGCATGTGTATGGTCCTGGACCAGACACGTGAGGTGCACGTGTATTTATCCTCAACTAATGTCTATGAGTATGTATGAATCCCAATTCCTTGATGTGGACCTCATTTTTAAAGCAGCGATTCTCGAGAAAAGATAGAAAACTACTTAGCGTCTTAATTTGGTATCTTTATTAGAATAAAAATTATTATTATCAAAATGAGAAATTATGAAGAAATTCATATCTCAACAAAAATAAAATAAATAGAGGAAAATAGGAAAATGGGACCAAGAGGTTATTTACACAATTAACTTCCATGAGTAGTGTTGGCATCTAACTTGTAAATAAACGTGATTTTGTTTTTACGCTTAGCTTGGGAACTTGTGAAAATCATGGACGATGAATTCTATCCGTATGGACACTTTTCTATGAGTTGTGTTTCCTACTCTGTGACCCTAAACGTTATTGAAAAATGATGAAAGTCAACATCCCGTCACATCATAAGTAAAAAAGTACAAAAACAGTAGTGTATAGTATAAAGTTGAATAACGGGGCATTTTTGGGAATAAATGATTTTGTAATCTCTTTTGAACATCTTGCTACTTCTTCAACATTAGTAAAAAGAGTTGAAATTATTTATCTTAAGAGCGTGAATTAATCACATTGCGTGAGGACATGACAATACCTTAGTCTGGGGGATTTTGGTGTATGCTTATTCACACACCTTTTTCTAGCCAAATTAAGACCAAAACAGACACAAACTAACCATAAATGCCAAAGATATTGTGTTTTTGTGTTTGTGATCTTGCAGGAACGGATATTTCAGAAATTGACATAAATCAGGACAAAAAGGACAAAAACGAGCACGAGTTTGGAAAACGTGTCAAAAGCCAAAGCCGGGAAAGCAAATTACCACTTTTGAGCTTAGATTGTCAAAACACACCTTGTGGAATCACAGAACGCCTGAAATAGTCCTTGGAGCAAAAGTTTGCAAAATTGCCAGAAATGGTCCCTCAAGTTTGAAAATTGACAAAAATGGCCCCTGAGCATTTGTTTTGTGATGAGTGCTCAAACACTCATCATTTTTGGTAAAATCTGAACTGCAAAACATACGAAAACACTCAGAAATGCATCAAAATACTGAAAATATTTCAAAATTGTGTTTTATATGTTCTAGATGCAAAATGAGTAAAAACAGATGAAAAACGTACAAAGTTTGCAAACTTGGCAATTTCAGTCCCCCAACTTTCAAAGATTGGCAAAACCAGTCCCTAAAGTTCAAAATTATGGAGTTTTATCATTCAAGGTCCCTAAAATATTTTAAGTTATCAAAATTGGTCCTTGAATGAATTTTTGGGTAAATGGCAGAAAAGGTCCCTGGACTTTTGGAAAATGTCAAAAATGGTCCTTGGGTATTTAAAGTGGAAAAATAACATTTATGGTCCTTGGGTTATTCAACTTGGCAAATTTGGTCTTGTAACAACTTTGGGAAAATTCAGTTCAGGCCCTTTGGATTTTCAGCAAATTTTAATGATTGGTCCTTGTGCTAAGATCTACTAAACAATGGACCTTGTAGATTATTAAACCAATACTTAACCAATACGTCATCCACCCTTTATTTACTAACTCACTTGGCCAAACTTCCACGGCCCAAAACCTTAATTTAAACTCCCCCGTTTTATTATTAACACCATCAGTAACCCTTTGATCGTCTCTAACTCCAACAAATCACCTACAACCAGGTCTCCCACTCCTCCACATGGTCCTTCCCTCCACCACTTTCTTGGTCCCATAGTACCCCCCATGTATACTCCACCTACATCCCAACCTCTACACTGCCAAACCAACTTTTCCGCAAACTAGCATTAGCAAGGATCAAAATTCCTCATTCCAAAGCACTAAGAATTGAAGTGGGAAGGATGAGAGAGAATCATCCCTGGTTTCTTATTAAGCTGAATGAAAGAAGATGGGGAGTTGTGTTGTAGCTTCCCCTAAGTAGTTGTGAGTAGTTAATCATGTCGTTTTATATAATTTCCTTTTCAAGATTGCTTAATTTAGTTTAAAATCGTTGTATTCAGTTCTTAGAATGTAATTTGAACTTTTCTATCATTATTTCAGGTGTTATTACAGATTTTCATTTGGCATTTTTGAAGCAAAATTGACATCTTTGCTTGATTATTGTTAAATTGTGATAAAACCTATTTTCCTTTTAAGTTTCTTTAAGCTTAATTTTAAGTTTTAATAGCTTTTAAAGCTCTGCAACCAGTTTGAGCTATAATATCAAAATCTAAAACTACAAAAATAGAGTAAATCAACAAAAATCAGTGTAGATGAAGTTCAGAGCATGTGAAGTGAATATGGATGGGATGATGGTTTAGTAACTTCTGGGGAAGCTTAGGATAGTGTTTTGGATCCTTGGTTCACAGTTCTCACCTTGAAATCCTTTGTAAGCCCATTTTCTCATTTTTAGCAAAATAATGTAGAAGTCCTTAATTTGTGCTTATATCTGTTGATTTGTGATTCTTAGGTGTATGTTGTTTGAAATCTTGCTTTACATTACCTGCTTGTTCATTGATATCATAGTTGTTTAGTTTTTCATTTACCACTGCCTAAGTAGCATAAGATTGATTTTTAGGTATATGTTGTTAATGTTAGTGTTCTTGTGGTTTAATCTGCTTACCATATCACTATATGTGTTTAGATTTCAGTTTTAAGGCTTAAATCAACCTTTCTCTTTGTAAATCCTCAAAACTGTCTTTTGAAGGGGTGTTTGGTTCAGTTGTTTTCACCACTGAATCTTGTGTTCCAGTGGTAGTTTTTGGTGTAAATGCAGTACATTAGGTCCCAATAGATCATAACAGTCTTAAAACACAAGTGTTCTTTGCAAAAAAAAGGTCAAAAATCCTTTCAATCTCTTGTTTTCAGTTCACTGGTGAGTTTTTAGAAACCTTAATCACTCATTTCAGTTTAAAAGTTGTTAGGTTAGCTTAATATAGTCTCATTACACCTTATTACATCATATTCAGTCATTAGAATTAGATCAAATCTCAATTTAGTCAACCTTTAGAGTAGATAGAAAAGTCAATATTTTTTATAACTGTCAAAATGGAGCAAAAGTCCAGACCAGTTCTAGCCTTCACTAATCATTGGATTTAGATGAGAATTGTTGTTATAGGGTATTTGGTTGCTTGTGTATATAGAGCAAAAAGAAAATTTCAATTTGAGAGTCAATTGCTTATCTTAATTTGAGCACAAAGTTGCCTGCTTGGACTTTAAGCTCCCCTGCACCAACAGATTGTGTTTTTTTTTTCAGTCACATTCACAAGCCCATTTCTTGTTCCTTATTTGAGCTTGTTGTTTGAATTTTACTTTTTTGTAAACCTCACTGTACATTCTACATATTCTAGTGCTTATTTTCCATTTTTATGCTTGTTTATCTGCTTATTTTTGGTCCTCAATATTGACTCAACAAGCTAACTACACTGATGAGTCAGTGTAGTTGAGCTTATTTCATGAGCTCGTGTAGAGCTCATTAGTGGTCCTTAGCTTGTGATCTTTAGCTTTTTTTGGAAAGCCCAATAAGCCAGCTTCCATTATCTGAGCTTATCTTGGAATTTGAAATCCATTTAGACACCTTATCAAGGCTTGCAAACAAGCCATAAGGCCTGTTTGGTTGGCAGTGGGTTTAGATTTGCTTATTGTGCTTATAAGCTTATTTTGTGAGCTTTTCCAGTTGTTTTAGCTTATTTGTGTTATCCTTAGCACCTTTTAGCTTAATCTCTAGCTTAAGTTCAGTTTGTAGCTTAATTATAGCTTTTTCAATTTCAAAAATCCTTTTGAGCTTATAAGGCTTATCTGTGAAGAAAATAAGTTCCAACACAGCTTATTTTTGAGTTTTAAAATTTTTGTCTTTGTAAAAGTTACTTATTTTTGTTGTTAAAGTAGTTTTGTAAAAGAAAAATCTGAAAAGAAAAATAAAAAGAAAAACTGTCAATTGTGGGACTTGAACCCTGGACCTCTTGGTTATTAGTGACAAAATCACCACGAACCCAGGCACCATCTCCCCTATGTGTGATTTAGTGTTTTAGATTCCCACATTTTTATTTATACTTATCCTTGTTCTTATTAGCTTATTAAGCTTATTATCTTATTCCTGGCTTATTAAATAAGCTCACCACCATATTTATATTTTTCCCAGCTTTATTATACTACTTAGTATTTTTGTAAAAAAGTTTTAGATTTATTACTGTTCATTTAGTATTTATTATAATTTTAATTAGTTTAAGTAGTTATTAAATAGTTTTTAATTAATAATAAATAATATAAAAGTTAAAAAAATAATTTTCTTTTTCTAATAATTTTCTTATGTCATTAGGTTTGTAAAAATATAATTTTCACTTCCGTAGGATTTTTAATTATCAAAACTCGCGTTTTATTTTGTACATTAACGTATTTTTAATTTAACTTTCGCGTTTTTAGGTTTGTAAACGTTTCTAGCTTATTTCCTTTCACGTTCTAGTTCTTATAACTTATTTAAGCTATTCCCTTTTATTCCTTAGTGTAAAAACAATCAAAACCTTTATCCTGTTCAAAATCACCCGATCACAGATCCGTTTTTATACCATTCACACCTCGTCGGGACATAACGACCCGGGGATATTCCTATACTCTTTGGACATTTGCATTGGTTTCTAGATAGTTTGACTTTGTTTGACTACATCCGTGGTTGAATATAAGTTGACCTATTTTAAGCAAATCATTTTTGAAGAAAAGTAAACAAAGGTCCTTTGGAAATCACAAGTTGTCATGATTGGTCCCTTGGTGAAAAGTTTGAAGAATTTACAAGTTTGGTCTCTGAACTTTCAAAACTTAGCAGATTTAGTCCCTGGGTGTATAAAATGGAAAATAACATTTATGGTCCTTGGGTTATTCAACTTAGCAAGATTGGTCCTTGTAACAACTTTGGGAAGATGGCATTTCAGGCCTCTCAATTTTCAGAAAGTTACAAAATTGGTCCTTGTGATAATTCTACACCAAACGGGCTCCTTATTATTACTACTAACCCAAAACAAATTCAACCCAACTTAAACACAAGCCCATTGATGCGTTTTGAAAGCTTTAAATTTATAATAACAAGTTCTACCGATTCCTTAATACACAAAACACATGGGTACAAGTATAACCCCCGTTTATAGTAAAGGTTTAGGTAAGACCAGGTCGTCCCAAGAGATGATGTTGTTTCTTATTGCTAGTTAAAGGTAACAAAATTAGATTCCAATGATTGTCACTTATCACTAAAACCGTTTTTGTTGGATTTAAGATTTTTGAAATGTTTTCCCAATTAATTTTAAATGTATGTTTATTCAAGGCAAGGCACATGAGAATTATAAGAAGTGGTATCACAGAAGTTACGTAGACAAAGCATAAGAGTAGAACATGATGGTTTCAAACATTCAAGAAATTGCTTGCCCTCAAGCATTCAAGAAATTGCTTTAAAAACCAAGTCTCGTATAAGTTTCAAATATATATTTGTTGTGTATCCAAGACAACGAAGAATAACATGACATGCTCCTCATGAAAGTATAAATTTTTTTCAAGTTCACTCAAGCACTCATGAAAATAGTTATTGGTTTGTAATTCACTCTTATAGCTCAGTCATAACTTATAGATTTACCATAAGCTTGTAAAAGAAACAAAACTGCACCGACATGGCGTAAGCACCAAGTATAAATATCAAAGAGGTCTTTTATTGGGTTTAAGGGTTATAAGGTAGGTTTTTGGAATAATTGTTGCCAACACTTAATTCGGGAAATCATAACTCTTCTTCTTTCTTTATACTTTTTCTTTATTTCTTTTTTCTCTTTTTTTTTCCTTTTTCAACCACATTATAATAATTATAAAGCGTGCACTCTTCATACTCATCGTAATTGGTATACTTTTTTTCTCATATATACTCCAATCTTCATATTCCCGACTAAGCAACAAATTTTTGGTTATTTTCTTGGTGAATAAATAGAAACGAAAAGTTAAGGCTCAGAAAGGTGTTTCTAATGGATAATAGCACTAAAAGTGAGTGCTAAAGTGTTATATTTCGATTAGAAAACGGTTGGCTTATATATGGTGTAATTCCTAATTTTTGCCTCTTATCATATAAAAATACTTATATCACACGAATGTGATCTCACTGCGGTCTCATAATGATGTCAAATACAAGTTTTAGAATCACATAAATTATCGGCACACTCATAAACAAAGAAATCAAGCATAAAAGGTATATGCTGATATGGCCTCGAAATCCTCACATTTATAGTGGTAATGGTCATAAAATGTGCAAATAATGTCATTAGTCCCGATTCAGACTTCTTATAATTGTTTTGGATACGTTTTCTATAAAATTCTTTAGTCATTTCCAATTTTACTTCGTTTTTTATACCCCCGTAATCGGCGTACATCACTAGAATGTGCGTCGGTCTTTAGTTATAACCACGGCGTTCTTTAGCCAAAAGCGGCGCTTTTATTTGATTTTTGTTCTTAACAGTTTAAAATTTTCCATATACTAGCATAATTTTTTTTTTCAAGTTATCTTCCCCCCCCCCCCATACTTAAATTAAGCATTGTCCCTAATGCTTTAGAATTAAAAACAAAGTATAACGGGAAAAATAAAGGATAACGGTACTTCCTGGGTATGCTTTGTTATTCCCCGAGAGTTCTCTACGTTCTTGTCCATCTTTTAGACCATAATTTCATTCCTTGTATCATCATTCAACAAACAATATCCACAAAATAGTAGATTGCCCTTGGCAATTACGTAAGCATTAATATTATAGCATAGGTATTAGTTGAATTGTTCAAATTTTTTCAAGTGGCAACCATTTGCCTACGTGGTGGTGGTGCAAGTGTTCAAATGTTTTAGGTAGGTACCAACAGAGGTACCCAAGTTACAGACCATAAATTTGTTTAAAACATTGTTTGAAATTGTTTTTAACCCAAGACCAACACACTGGTCATCCAAATCATCAGACAAACAAACCCCGCCGTGCTTCCAGCTAAACCCCGGCGTGTTTTACTCCTGCTCTCACCAGATGTTTACTGGTTCAATCTCCAACACTTCTGGCAAATCCTTAAGCTTCCTAGTTCCAACATCCCTCAAGTGCCCGAAGTTTCTCATCTCCACAGGTTTGCAAATCACCGGATCACCAAATAACTCTATTTGCTCTTCATTAAACAATCCCAGGCTCTTTGTTATCCTAGTAATGAGATGACCACAACACATCCTAGTACCTCCAGCAGTCACAGCTCCTTCACTCAAGTGTTGTGCAATCAACCAAGTCAAATTCAGACTGGTCAAATGATGATTCCTGACAAACACATATAGTATCCACAAATCCATCTCCAAAACATACTGCTCATAGTGTGCTCTGTGAAAGACTGACTTCACCATCACCTTGTGAAGTACTTGCAACAATGGGTTCCTGATCTTCCAAACTCTTTACTTGCCATAGACTCTAACATCCTCTCCATTGATTTCCTTCCAAAAACTCGTCTGCATTGAAATTTCCAATCATTCTTTCCCCCTCTAAGACCACTCCATGTAAATTGGTTCTCTAATTTCTAAGGCTCTCTTCCACATCTGAGAAGTTACAATCCTATGACCATACACAACTCTCATAAGGAGCATATCTTCCAAGAACTCATTGCATCCTAACTCTTTCATAATCCTCCAACTTATAATTCTACGTGCATCAACTTCCCTGAAATAGAGTTTATTTAGTTTCTCATTCAAAGATTTTTTTTCAGCTTTACTCACTCCCTTCCATAACAAATTTATGTGCTCATCAGGTTGTCTTTTAGGTGCCGTAAGTGCTCCCCTGGTTCTTGAAGCAACGTTTGAACTTCCTTCACCATCCATGTTCTACTCACACAATCACAAACAAGCAACATTAGTTGTTAGAAAACATAGGCATCACAAACATAATCATTTAAACAAGTTCCAAGTATACTGTGACCAAATCTTTCCAGAAAAGCGGCGGTTTTAAAAATAAAACCGGCGATTACGTGACAAAATTTTCAAAATTATGAAAATGTTCGGCGGTTTTTATAAAAAAAATCCGCGATCTTGGCCCTCAAGACCGGTGGTTTTTATGCTCTGCACAAAAGTGCTCAGTTCATATTCAAGAACCATTTCCACAATATCAAGGCATTAAAATTCTATCTTTCTCAGGCCTCTTAAATCTTAAAAACATTCTCAATTTTCCAAATAAGCATGTAATAACAACATATAGCAGTTTAAGCATCATATACTTAGAATTTCATGCATTCTTACTCATTTTTTTTTAAATATTGATATGGCAACTTTTAAACATGTATTCTCCCTTCTAAACTTATAAGCAAACGTTTAATTCCATTAACATAGGAAATTTTTCATATTAGGGTAAAGAAAAATCCTAAGTCTTAAAGTGATCATAATCTACAACTAATCAAGGGGCAAACTCAATTTTCATATAAGATAACACATAATCAAGCATTAATCATTCGAAATTCAGAATATCATAGCAAACCCTAAGTTCTTGATCATCAAAACCCTAAGAAAATTTTCAGAAGATTAACAAAAGTGTAAACTTACCCTCATTGTGTTGAAATTGTGGTTTTGATTTTCAAAAGTGTTTGAATTATTTTAGATTGCCGGAAAAAAAAAGTCGGTTTTTTTGTGTGTGTGTTTAGAGTGTTTTTTATCTTAGCGCGTAATGTCAAAATGTTCAGTTTTTGAGTTATAAAGGCTTCCCTCGTTAAAAACTCGGCAATCTTTAAGAAAGTGCGGTGACTATTTCTGCAATTTTTCTTACAACATGCTATGATCTGTAGGATACTAAAATAAGCTCACAAACACGTTCATACTTATGGTTATGGTTCGTTGCATATAAGATAGAAAAGAAAGAAATGTAGAGAGAGAAAGTTAGAGAGAGAAAGAGATGAAGCCTTGAGAGAAAACCAAAAAAAATAAAATGAGATTATGAGAGAAGGCTTACCCTCTCCAAGGATGGAGAGGGTTTATATGTACATGAGTTTTGCCACTTGGGCTGCGGATCAGGTATACAGTGGGTAAAGACCCGTCCTTCTTCCGTGAACTAATCTACTGCTAAACTACGTTTAACTAACTATTGTAACTAATACGAGCTAATCAATGCTTAATCATATCAGGGGTGACCGAATCTTTCTTATACAAAAAACGTATTCCTAACAATCTCCCCTAAGGGAGGTCACCCCTGGAAATATTCACCACTTGGAGATATTCTTGACTTCTTGCATTGAGATCTTTGTAGATTCTTTTGTAGCTCGTAGTTGTTGATTCTTCATTCATAAACGACTNAAAACTCAATTTTCATATAAGATAACACATAATCAAGCATTAATCATTCGAAATTCAGAATATCATAGCAAACCCTAAGTTCTTGATCATCAAAACCCTAAGAAAATTTTCAGAAGATTAACAAAAGTGTAAACTTACCCTCATTGTGTTGAAATTGTGGTTTTGATTTTCAAAAGTGTTTGAATTATTTTAGATTGCCGGAAAAAAAAAGTCGGTTTTTTTCTGTGTGTGTTTAGAGTGTTTTTTATCTTAGCGCGTAATGTCAAAATGTTCAGTTTTTGAGTTATAAAGGCTTCCCTCGTTAAAAACTCGGCGATCTTTAAGAAAAGTGCGGCGACTATTTCTGCAATTTTTCTTACAACATGCTATGATCTGTAGGATACTAAAATAAGCTCACAAACACGTTCATACTTATGGTTATGGTTCGTTGCATATAAGATAGAAATGTAGAGAGAGAAAGTTAGAGAGAGAAAGAGATGAAGCCTTGAGAGAAAACCAAAAAAAAGAAAATGAGATTATGAGAGAAGGCTTACCCTCTCCAAGGATGGAGAGGGTTTATATGTACATGAGTTTTGCCACTAGGGCGTGCCACTTGGGCTGCGGATCAGGTATACAGTGGGTAAAGACCCGTCCTTCTTCCGCGAACTAATCTACTGCTAAACTACGTTTAACTAACTATTGTAACTACTACGAGCTAATCAATGCTTAATCATATCAGGGGTGACCGAATCTTTCTTATACAAAAAACGTATTCCTAACATGATCTTCTAGAATTTGACAAATAGTAAACTAATAATAAAAACAATCATATAAACATTCACAAATGTTGTTCATTCATCTTTTATCAGAGGCATACTCATCAAGCATAAGCTTGAGATACAACTTATTCAAAATTTTGTAAAATAACATAGAAAATAAAAAAAATTAAGAAAGGAGTATTGTTTCAACTCCATTTTTTGGTGTTACTTTAATGTTCAAGCAGTGAAATGCTCTGGTGACATAATGTCACCCAGCTTGTAGGAACCAGATGGTTTCCTCTTAGTGTCAAGAGTAGGTTCAGATGGTTTGGGAGTCTCTTTCTTATTAGGACCAACTTTTATTTCTTCATTAACTTCTGCCCACAAGGTAATTTCTCCATATTGGTAGTTAATCATGCTTCTAGTGTGTTCCATGAATGTTCTTCCTAATATTACATCAGGTTCTACATCATCTTCAACAGGGTTAACATAGAACTCTAGTTCATAGCTTGCGGTTTTCTCCATGTAATCTCCCATAGTTTCTCCTACTAGTTTCATAGACAGCTTCTTATCAATTTTCTTATCTCCATTCTCCAAAACCTCATATTTTAAGTCAAGTTTAACCACATATTCCTGGGAAATAAAGTTTTTATCTTGGTCAAGGTCTAAAATTTCATCTGAGGCAAACATCCCCTCAATATAACATGGTGCTACATATTTTTCTCCATCTTCATTTCCATTTCCAATCCTATGAAGTAAGAATACCTTAGTTTTCTTATTCATCTCAGGGGCATAAGGATTCATTCTCCAGAAACTCCTTCCAAGTACATTAGCATCTGGGTTAATAGTTAACAAACCTCTGGAAAAATGTATAACTCCATTTGTCTGCTCCATAAAATTTCTTCCTAAAATCACACTATGCTCCCATTCACTATCACTGGGATTAACATCAAATTCAACAAAGAAAATGTCCCTATTCATTTGTACTAGCACCCTCTTAGTAACCTCTTTCCTACCATCTTCCTTTTCCTCAATGCTTACCCCTAGTTTCTTCATTAATTCCTTTGATATTAAGCTCCTGCTATAATCCAAATCTGCCACAACATCATTAGCATAATTGTTCTCAACAAAGCAAGGTGTGATAAATTTCATATAGCATTCCTCAGTTTCCATCCTATGAAAAATATGAACCCTTCGTTCATCTCCCTTGTTATCAGCTGTAATCTCAAAAGTGACTTCTCCCTGCCAAGTGTTTTTGCTTTCCACTTAGTCTTTCTCATCACTCACTGGTCCTAAGTTTGATTTTTTCTCCATTTCTAAGGCATTACAGCACAACATCAAACAAAAGATTACTAGGTTAGTCAAATAAGTCATAAGCTCATAGTCATATTCCAATAACTTCATATAAATCATATATGTCAAGATATGCATTTGTTTAACCATCATAGAAAAGAAATAAGCTTTCTACAAAGATTTGTGCAGAAAAGTACGGCGATTTTTCATAAAAGTACGGCGATTACGTGATATTTTAGCCGTTTTATTTAAAATTTCCCAGAAGTACGGCGGGTTTAGGTAAAACACCGGCGTGTTTCTGGGTTTTAACAGTCTTTCATAAGAGATATAATCATTATCAATTCAAATAGCAGTTGAAAACATATTGCAATTATCATCTCATTCATAATAGCAATCCAATAAAGCATTTGCAAGCAAACAATTAAAAAGTAAAAGCAAAATATTTTTGTATTTTTTATTTTAATGTGCATTATATACTCATGCCATAATTCAGATAGTAAAAACAAGAGAAACAAAAGTCCTATGCTCTCAAAATCTGGAAAAGGCATTATACAAGATTGTTTTTGGGATTTTGTGAAATCAAATCCAACTATTCTTTACTGTGTCATAAGTTCGGCGATTTTTGTCTGAAAAATCAGCGCTCTTTTTATCTCAGAAACGAAATTTTCTAAAATTCTAGTAAGAATTCTTGGTATTTAAGTAAACTTTCTTTTGCAAAACTAACAATATGATTCAATCTAACCTCCCCGGCAACGGCGCCAAAAACTTTGATGCGTTTTGAAAGCTTTAAATTTATAATAACAAGTTCTACCGATTCCTTAATACACAAAACACATGGGTAAAAGTATAATCCCCGTTTATAGTAAAGGTTTAGGTAAGACCAGGTCGTCCCAAGAGAGGATGTTGTTTCTTATTGCTAGTTAAAGGTAACAAAATTAGATTCCAATGATTGTCACTTATCACTAAAACCGTTTTTGCTGGATTTAAGATTTTTGAAATGTTTTCCAATTAATTTTAAACGTGTGTTTATTCAAGGCAAGGCACATGAGAATTATAAGAAGTAGTATCACAGAAGTTACGTGGACAAAGCATAAGAGTAGAACATGATGGTTAATCACGTTAACTAATATATCTATCCCATGTAAAAGAATCTCCTTTCGGCCTATGATTCTAGATACACAGAATGCATAAAGTGTGGTCCAAGTATGAAGTATGAAACATGCATTTCCTCTAGTCAAGCCGTTAGACATGAGACTAGCCATTAAACATGTCATAGTCAAGGTTATCATTTGTTTTACTAACCAATTCTCACAAGCATAGCAATGAGTTGTTATAGACAGACAATTCATAATATAACCAACATGATTGAATCTTTCAACCTTTAAGCAATCACAATGATCAATCAAGACAAATGATAAGAGACTATACAATGACATATCAAATGCAAATATCATAGATTCAATATTCATGATACAATTCTTATAACAAACATGGCAAAAGTGCCTCAAATAAACATAAGGTTACTACTCAACACTTAACATTAAGTAAAACGTGTAAACAAGTATTTCTAACATAATATTGAGTTTATACCGAAAGTATTCGTGCTCCAAAGTGTTTCTCCAAATGTAGTTATGACTTCTTAGATAGTGGTTCGGTGCAAACCACTACTAAACTGCTTCTCGGGATCAAAGTATTATTTGTTGTTGGGTGTTTCTAAAGCTCCAAATTAGGCTCCTATTTATAGTGTAAATGAAACCCTAGCACGTCCCTGTAAAGTTATGACAAGCAAATGATCGGTCTTGCCATTTAAGTTTAGCTCATTAATGTAGAAAGCATAACTGCCATGTTAAGTACGCCGCGCATTTGGTGTAAAACCGGCGAGCTTTATTTCGCGTAACCGGCGCTTATGTAGTATATAACCGGCGTACTTCATGTTTGACTCGTACATATATAGTTGACCAAAGATGCCCGTAAGCGGCGCTCTTCCTTCATATAAGCGGCGTGCTTTAGTCCAAACTATGTCTTTTTGCTTTTATGCTCACAAAGTCATCCATCTCGTGTATTTCTCGTTACTTTCACCAGGCCTTTGTCCTGCAAATATATTCTTGTATTAAGTATCAAAAGTCCTAATAATAAGGTTATTTGTCCTTAAATTCATATAATATCGGGGGTATAAACATGTATAATACGAGACTCATCACCCACCCTTTCTATCCTGGCCCAACTCTCACCTGTGGCCCAATCTCACACCCCCGTTAATACTCCCCTGGTCAAACAGTCAAATACCACCCATCTCCCACCTCCAATACCAGCAATACCACCCTGGTTTTCACCCCCACCATCACCACTTGCACCCCATCATCACCTCTGCTCACCCATCACTTCCACCCCTATAATCCCTAGCCATCACCCTCACAGACCCCAATTGGTTAAATATCATTTTGGCACCAAAAACAGTTTAAAGGCCAGGATCATCTCAGAGCAATCCAAGGGCTCATATTGAAGTGGGAAAGACACAAGAAGCTTCAAGGAACCCTAATTACCACATATAAAAGGAGAAGAAGCAGAGAAGACCAATGTGTAGATTTTTAGTTATCTTTAATGTCGAATTAGCTTAATTTCCATTTTCAAATGTACTTTTCAGTTTAAAAAGTGTAATCTCAGTCTCCTTAGTGTAATACAAAGTTTAATTAATCAAAGAATCAAGTTATTAGTACTCAATTCTGTTTTTCACTTTTAAATTTTCAAATTTCCCTTTTAGCTTATGGTTTGTTAAAAGCTTGTGTTTACTGTCTCAGTACCCTACATTAACTAAGTTTAGCTTATCTAAACCTTAAAACTCTGTCATTGTTAATCTTAAATCAAAAATCCAAAAAAAAAATCAGAAAATATACTTGAAAAATCAAAAATATGCTTTCATTTGAATTCCCTAGCTTCAATAAGCTGGATTTCCATTAGATTAAGCTCATATTAGCTTTTCATAGCTTCTGTGAGTCTTGTAAAGGTAGAATTAGTGTAAAAGGATCATTGTTTCAAAAAGTCAAAGAAAGTCAACTATGCTTATTTATAAGCACACTTGAGCTCTTCAGAAGGTGTGAAGGCCATTTGTACCTGAGCTTGAAGCCTATTTAAAGATAGGCTTGGATCAAGAAGAACCCTTGTTTAGCTAGGGTTGTGCCTATAAGATCAAAGTTCCCTTTTTAGCTTAAAATTCCATATTCTGCTTAGTGGTTTAATCTAGCTTATCTGTGTTTCTACTTTGCTTATTCTGAGTTCATTTAGCATAATTTAGTTGAATATTTGCTTGTATATCTTAGTTGTTCATTTAAACCAATCTTTCATTGTTTATCTCAAGTTCACTGCATAACCTTCCTTAAGGTTTGTTTGTGTTTCATTTTAGGTTTAAATCAGTTAACATAGCTTATTAAACAATCCTAGATAGGTAGTTCAGGTTGTTTCATCATTTCTCTTTGAAAATGTAATACCTAAAATTCGTAAACTCTGTAAAATTACCAAATTGCCCCTACAAGTTTAAAAATTCATAAAACTATAATTAAATTACCAAATAAAGCCTAAATAAATAAGATAAAGTATCCTATGACCATAAAATAATTTTGTTAACAATTTTATATCATGAAAATATGTACAAAAATATTAAATGTTACCTAAGGATTTTATATGGGCCGAAATTACTTATTATATATATATATATAATATGAAAATAAAAAAGAAAATAATTAAGGATAATTACCAGATAATTTTAGAAACAAATAAATCTGATTTTTATCTCATTATGGGCCCAAAATCTCGGCCAAATCAGTTCCAAATCACCCCCAATTATTTTATTTAAACCATATATCCAAAACATACCAATACAAAACCCTAAAACACTCCACAAAAATACATACGGCCTCCACAATTTTTCCAGCACCTCCCACCATTTTTCCCAGCCATCTTGAAGGTTTTTGAACGTGAGAAAAATAGCTTGGTGTTCCAGAAGTGATCGAGTGGTTCGTGGTGAATTATTTTGTGTCGTTATTTTCAGCCGAGGTTACAAAATTCGTTCTGATCATTCCAATCATCCACAATTGTTCTGGGTATTTTTGTATCACTTCTTATATAACATCATTATAAAATATAGAAATCANTATATGTAAACTCTGACGTGACATTCTGAAATTTGGTAAAATAATATGCTTGTTTGGTAAATATGGACATTAGAAGGATTAAATCATGAATTATGTAAATATAAGGTTTGTTTTGTAAATACTATAACTAGAGGGGTATAAACTGTAAAATTATGAACGAAAGGGATTATGATGTCATTCTGAATAAAATGAGTATTAAATCAGTAACTTGAAGTATTTTCACTTGATACCTTTAAAATTGATGAAATCCACGTCCCTTTGATTGGTCTGCATGTGAATGGGTAGGGGCATATGGATGCATCCTAGATCTGTTTCTGTTTCTGTTTCTGATATGATATGATATGATTTGTCTGGTGAATGTGGCTGTGTGTGCAATACACGTCCTTCACAAATTTCTGGGAGCTAGCTACTCCACCCATATGAGGACACCCCTCATTATTGTCTGATTATCTGAGAGGTCTCCCCTCTATATGATTATGAAGAGATATGATTATGATTATGATGAAGGCATTATTATGAAGGCATTATATTTGTTTCTGGGCTCGTGGTTGATGACTAACCCTTACCTTACCTCTTATTTCTAGTTCATACTTACCTTGGATTACATTCTGTTATTTCTCTTTATACCTTATGCAGTATTCATTTCGGTTTCATTATTACTTCGTTGTTATATCTGTTCACTGGGCTTTTTAAGCTCAGCCACATTTCTTTTCCTGCGGCAGGTTTTAGTAGGAAGCTGGGTTATGAGTGGAGAGTATTTTGGACTTAGAAGACTACACTTCGATAGCTTTGGATTAGTAGGAGCTTTGGCATTTTCAGACTTAGCATTTATTATTGTTCTTTTGTAACCTTGTATTCCAGATTATTACTTTGTAACCTTTGGAATTCTTTTGTATTACTTTTGTTGTATGTCTGTATATGCTTTGATATGTCACCGTAATGTAGTGCTTCTACCCTTATCGGGTTGGGGCGTTACAATTATGGTATCAGAGCCCAGGCTGCGACTTGTAGTACATTAAACCTTGACCTGTGAAGTTTGGACCATTAAGTTTCCACTGTAGGCGCTCATAAGACAACCTTTGAGAAATTGGCTTTCAGATCTCCCCATAGGAACCTAAGTAATTACCGGCGAGGAATAGGTAGACTAGGACATCTATGTAAGTTGCATTGCTTCCGCATCACTCTGATTCGTGCCTCTGCCTTTAGATATGCCTTATAAGAACATTTGTTTCAGAAGTTAGAAATTTATGCTCAACCTAAGTTCAGTAACCAAGTAAGTTTGGAATACCTCGAGAACTACATTGATACCTTACACCATTTAAGTTTCACTTCTGATTCTAATCTCCACTTCCGATTTGTTTGAATAACAGTTCGATACCTTTCCGATCATCCTGAAGATTTTACAACCATAATGTGTTTGACACATTTTGTTAATTCCTTACTTATGCTGGACATACCATGTGTCATCTAATATTACTTGACTCTGCATAATCCATTACTACTCATATGAGAACTCTGATAATTATTAACCACAAATATAAGAAGATTTGTTCCCTCCCTTCGAATGATGAACTTGTTTGCCAATCAGTTCCTTTAGAAGGATATGATGTTAATTCTATCTCTGTATGGGTTTGTTAACTGAGCATGATGATGCTGATAACTGATATTCCGTACATCTCAGTTTTGACAGTTATACGTTGTTCGTATTTCCGATGGTACACACTCTAACTATCGCTTGTGCAGAAGAGTTAAACAAGATTCCCACACCTTGAACTATTCGCTTCCCTATCTCAACACCTTTGATGAATCATGTACTTGACTCTGATATATGAACTATCCATATGTTTTGACGACCGTATTCGTCCTACGAATCCGTTTACTTCTGATATGATTAATATTGAGGTCTTTTGGTTATGGATTGACTGGCTCTTCATAAAGCTACCATAGACTACCGTATCTGATATGCGACCTTAAGCTATCTGCTTCATCCTACTTTTGTTATGATGGCTTTCTACCACTTGAATCCGTTGAGATTAATTCTGCTATGAAAGTATAAGACTCCGATTTCATTTGATTGACAAGTTTTTCTTCTGACACCTATTTGGTATCTACCATTGGAAAGCTCTGGCATTGGAAGTATTTTGTCGTACAAAATTTTTCTGATGTTCGATGATGAACCTCTTGGTGATTCCCTCCTACTTGGAAGTAGAAATAACAATGAACTGATCTCAGTTGAAGTAGCCACGGTGCCATGGAAGTTGAGAGATTGAAGAAGCTGACGGAAGATGATTTTTGCTCACTCTAGTGTTTCCCTTGAAATGTTCCTGTTAGTTTATGAAGAAGGAAGAGAGAAGTATAAGACAGTGTATCGACCATCATGAACTAAACCGTATCACTATCCGTAATCATTATCCGTTTCCGTGTACCAATGATTGATTTGGTCTACCTTTGAAACACTGTACCTGAGTGCATCATATTAGATTTGAAGGACTGAAGAAGCAACCACAAGAACTCTTAAGAAGTGAGGTAACTAACCAAAAATAGCCTCCGTGAAGTATTTCAGTTGTATTGGTGAAGAAGAAGGAAGGTAACGTGAAGTGTATGTGAAGTTTCCCTAAGATGATTTGTGAAGCTACTTTTGTACTCATTATAATCATTATGAGCCTTAATGATGCCAATTGTATTGGCTAATAAGTCAACCCTTCTTATGCATCTGATGGAATTTATGTTTTCGAGAATGTTTGGACAAATTGTCATAGTATGACATTATGTCGTGTTCAGAGACGAAAGAGGAACATGTAGATAATTTTCGTATTAAGTTAGAATGACCTTTTGTCTTGGAATAGAAAATTGGATTGGCGTTCAGAGGTTGTAGTAGACAACGCTACCATGTATCCTATGAAGACAAAGTTTCCATAGGAAGGACCAAGATGGAAAACCATTATCAGAGTTAGGAACCTTGAAGAAGAGTAGTAGAAGATGTTCGCGATAGGCGTCACCGTGGAAGAGGCATATAAGAAGAAAAGAGAAACTGAGATGGGACTCGATTAATACCTCATGCAACACGTGGAAATTACAGTTCAGGCATCAAGACAACCAGACCGTCGGAGACGAGCTATTCAACTCATAACCTGTAGTCGAAAACGGCGGTGTTTACCTTAAAACCTGGAGCTGTGCTAGAAGACCTGTCAAGGACGCGCAATCTTGCTCCTCTATTCATTTTAGTAGTACTAAGATGAATTGATAGCAGAAGCAAGTTTGCGGATGGCGGGATGCACAGTGATCATGTTAGAGACTCATGTCACTACCGCACAATTCCAAGAAGAGGTGCCGAAGGCTTGAGGGACCAGACTCAAGTTATAATTTCTTTTCACCATATGATCAGATGGACAAGCGTAGATAGACTACTCGGACTTGGGAGAGATTTGAATTCATGTAATTGAATGAACGGAGTTTGAAGTAAACGTTTACGTTTGGATGAGTTGATTATGTAAAGGATGAAGTTATTTCATTTTTGCTGAACCCACATAAGTTTCCGTTACCGATGACAAGATCCTTTGAATGATTTAAGTCCACTTTTAGCAATTCCGTTATGTGTTCATTCTGCGTACGTTTGGAAGATGGTTTTGTTATGAGAATTTTGACGAATTTTGGAAGTTCTACCGCCTTGACGACATGTTTCATTTGATGCTTACTGGATTCCGATATGTTATTTGTACGTTCTATTTCCCTGATCTCGTTCCGTGAATGATGTTTTGACTCAGACCTACCCTAGGAGGCAGAAGGACTGTTAGGTGGTTAAGATAAGATGGTTAGTTCACGACTTGAGATAAAGTATGATCATCATGAGGGCATATTTATATGATGCTAGTATTATGACGTCTGGCCAACGTGATAATACTTACATCATATAACGTGCACTTATTGTGTTCATAGGATATTTCGAGGAGTGCCTTAGAAGCCTTAGAATTTCTGATATCTGATTAAGACTATCTGCGTTTAGTAAGACTTTAGGTTCATTCTACCTATACGCTTAATTTGCCTTCATAGTTATACGACTTGATACGTTCGGATGCTCGACATGCGTTTGTTGACCTCTGTATTTCTGATAAGAATATTAGGTTCTGTTGTAGAGCTTTCTACCGTTCGATGTTATCCGAAAATCTGTTTTCTCTCAGTATGGGTTCGATCTGTTACTATGAATGAGTACACCTATGTTTTGCTATGTGTACATTTCGCATTCGTTAAATCAGCTCATTATGATCTGTTATGAGTTAAGATACGAGAATTCGGATTTTGAGGAACAAGATCTGTTTGTTTATGAGAATACATTTGAAGGGTTATATTAATGACAAGACTATTTGAGAATCTGAAGAGTTAAACGTGTTTATCACCCTCATGTTTTCTGCAATTTAATACGTTCTCATCTGATTTGCCTAATTAAATTTCACGGACGACATACCCGTCAAATCCTACGTATTCCCTATATCTTTCCGAGGGAATACAATCATCCTCCATTACGTCTGGTATATTATTCTTCCGATTTGAATTCAGTATGGTATTTACTTTCTGAGGTAGCCGAAGCTATTTTGACCAACATAGTAGAGTCATGAGAAATAAGTCATTCACATTTTCGTTCACAGTCCGTTGTGTTTCCGTTTCGTTTT
>LBNU01033006.1:48792-73808 GCA_014162995.1 Artemisia annua
ATTGATGAGTGCTCAAACACTCATCATTTTTGGTAAAATCTGAACTGCAAAACATACAAAAACACTCAGAAATGCATCAAAATACTGAAAATATTTCAAAATTGTGTTTTATATGTTTTAGATGCAAAATGAGTAAAAACAGATGAAAAACATACAAAGTTTGCAAAATTGGCAGTTTTAGTCCCCCAACTTTCAAAAGTTGGCAAAAATAGTCCCTGGAATCCAAAATTGTGGAGTTTTATCATTCAAGGTCCCTGAAATATTTTAAGTTGTCAAAATTGGTCCTTGAATGAATTTTTGGGTGAATGGCATAAAAGGTCCCTGAACTTTTGGAAAATTACAAAAATGGTCCTCGGGTATTTAAAATGGAAAAATTCAAAAATGGTCCTTGGGTTTATTAAGTTTGGCATGTTTGGTCCTTGTGATATCTTTGGAGAAGTTACATTTTCAGTCCCTTAACCTTGGGCAAATTACAACAATGGTCCTTGTGATATAACCTAACCAAACGGACCCTTGTTTATTACACAACCCAAATAAACCCAAAACCAATCCCAACAAGCCCAAACTCTTCACCCTTGGCCCAATTCTTTCACCCCTAGCCCATTTACCCTTATAATAAAATTCACCCAATCCCGTTTTTATTACTCCCTCCCCCAGTCAAACCCAAGGTCAAACCTCCACCTTCTCCCCCACGTGTGCCTGCAACAATTCTCCCTCCCCCTCACCTCCAACTCAGCTTCACCATACCATGTCCCCCCAACCTCAGCTATGATCCAAGATGCATTAATGACCCTTGAATTGCTCCAAGTAAACTGCCAATTGCACCTTATACCTTTTGGCGCCAAAAATCATTTGAACGGCCAAGATCAAAAGAAGCAATCCAATGGTCTATATTGAAGTGGGAAAGAGAGAGGAGACTGAGAGAGTCCTTATAAGTCAAGAAAATAAGGCAGAAGAGGAAATTTTAGAAACAAATAAATCTGATTTTTATCTCATTATGGGCCCAAAATCTCGGCCAAATCAGTTCCAAATCACCCCCAATTATTTTATTTAAACCATATATCCAAAACATACCAATACAAAACCCTAAAACACTCCACAAAAATACATACGGCCTCCACAATTTTTCCAGCACCTCCCACCATTTTTCCCAGCCATCTTGAAGGTTTTTGAACGTGAGAAAAATAGCTTGGTGTTCCAGAAGTGATCGAGTGGTTCGTGGTGAATTATTTTGTGTCGTTATTTTCAGCCGAGGTTACAAAATTCGTTCTGATCATTCCAATCATCCACAATTGTTCTGGGTATTTTTGTATCACTTCTTATATAACATCATTATAAAATATAGAAATCAGATCATGCATGCTTGTTGGCTCGTTTGGAATTTATTTCGAAAGAAACCCTAATTTCGGGTATAATTAAGAAAGAGGTGAAAACGAATTTTATGAGGCACGAAATTATTTTTAGAACATGACATTATGATGGTATAACACTGTAAAAATGGTATTCGAATTATTGGAAGCTTAGATGTGATGTTTCGAATTTATTTTTGTTGTTTATTAAATCGGTAAATTGAAAAGAAAAAGAAAAATGTATAACGAGTTAGGTTTTGGATTTTTGGGTGTTCCTAAAGGTTAATTAATGTCATATGATGGGGTAATAATTGCTAAATCATTTGGGGAAAAATTGGTTTAGGGTTTGTGGAATTAAAATTGGATCGAATTGATTTTAAAAAGGTTAAGGGTCGATTTGAATTTTCCAAAACTTATGGGATGTTTTTGGAGACTTATAAACTGATGGGAAATCATGCAAAAATAGTGCAAGGGCTGTTTGGGTGGTTTTTGTAATTATAAGGACCTAATTTGTATTTATTAATTAAATATTATTCGATTTTAATTAATTGTTAAATGGAGGGACTAATTTTGTAAATATGACATTTTTGTGGTATTTACTGTATTTTAAAGTTATTGGAGGGCTAATAATGTGTATTTGATAATTTATTGGATTTTATGTGCAAAATGTATAATTAAAGGATATTAAATGTAATTAATTAAATATAAGGACTAAAAGTGTAAATATGGTAAATTGTGAAGTAATTCTGTTATATGCTTATAGTCAAGGGTAAAATGTGTAAATTCTGTAATATGATGGTTTTATATGCTAATATGGAATCCTTATGGACTTAATTGTAAATTATATATTTATAAGGACTTAAATTGTAATTAATGCATGTTAAGGGTTTAAATTGTAAATTTGGTTAACTTGAGGGTTTAAATGGTAATTTATGTTAATTCATGGATAACTTGTATAAATAAATGAGAACTTGTTATATTTTCATAATTAACCTTTATCTTTATTATATTTTCATTATAAACCCTAAATTATGGAAAGTTGTCATATTAAACCCTATACTATCATAATAAGCTAAAATAAACCCTAATTCCATAAAATATGTATTTTATGACTTAATACAATAAAAAGATTGATACTTTCTATTTTTGGAAACCTGCTATTTTTGGAAACTTACTAATTAAGGAAACTTTCTAATAATGGAAAGTTACTAAATATAGAAACCTGCTAAATATGGATAGTTACCTAAAATGGAAAGATAACTAAAATCGGTAATCTGGATTATAAGAACCTATCAGTAATTCTGTCTTTTACTCCTTTAGGTGTGAAGAAGGAGTGACCCTCTGATTTTCTGTGATTCTTGCTTTTGTCTGTTTGCATTGGAATAAGGTACAGATATTCTGACCTTTTCAGTAAAGGTTTCTCATGACTCTCCTTTTCTTTTGATCTGACATTCTGTTTAGGGTTCCCGATGCCATTGCTATGAAACCCCATTTTATTTTCTGAACCTTTTCTGTGATGAACCTTTGTTATCTGAACCTTCTGATTTGGACTTTCTGATTTGACCTTCTGATTTGGACTTTATGATATGAACCTCTGATATGTATTTCTGATCTGATTATTATGATGACCTATGATCTGTGTCATTTATGACATTCTGTTTGACCTATTCTAGTTTGACACCCGAGCCAAAATTTGTTTCACTAGGCATGGGGGTTCCATGTCCGTGTCAGGGATGCACCTCTGACATGACTCTAGGGCAGTAGAGTGATGTTCTGCCACGTCCCTTTGATTGGTCTGCATGTGAATGGGTAGGGGCGTATGGATGCATCCTAGATCTGTTTCTGTTTCTGTTTCTGATATGATATGATATGATTTGTCTGGTGAATGTGGCTGTGTGTGCAATACACGTCCTTCACAAATTTCTGGGAGCTAGCTACTCCACCCATATGAGGACACCCCTCATTATTGTCTGATTATCTGAGAGGTCTCCCCTCTATATGATTATGAAGAGATATGATTATGATTATTATGAAGGCATTATTATGAAGGCATTATATCTGTTTCTGGGCTCGTGGTTGATGACTAACCCTTACCTTACCTCTTATTTCTAGTTCATATTTACCTTGGATTACATTCTGTTATTTCCCTTTATACCTTATGCAGTATTCATTTCGGTTTCATTATTACTTCGTTGTTATATCTGTTCACTGGGCTTTTTAAGCTCAGCCGCATTTCTTTTCCTGCGGCAGGTTTTAGTAGGAAGCTGGGTTATGAGTGGAGAGTATTTTGGACTTTGAAGACTACACTTCGATAGCTTTGGATTAGTAGGAGCTTTGGCATTTTCAGACTTAGCATTTATTATTGTTCTTTTATAACCTTGTATTCCAGATTATTACTTTGTAACCTTTGGAATTCTTTTGTATTAATTATGTTGTATGTCTGTATATGCTTTGATATGTCACCGTAATGTAATGCTTCTACCCTTATCGGGTTGGGGCGTTACAGAAAATCACAAAATCAGTGTCTTTAAGGGTTGTTTGGATTTGCTGTCATTTATCTGTTCTAGTGTGTTGTTGTTATTGTTTTTAGTTGAAACATGTCACAGTAGGTTATATTAGGATAAGTGAACCATAAAAAAATAGTGTTCTTTGATAAAAAGTCAAATCTCTTTTTTTAATCATCATTACAGTAACATTGTTAGTAATTTAGGAACTTTAATCACTCACATTAGTGCATAAGAAGTTATAGTACCCTAATTTAGTTTCATTTTAACATAAAACAGCATAATTAATCACTTAGGATCAGTAGAATCTCACCATAGTCAACTTAGGATAATAAAAGAAAAAAAGTCAAAATGTTATATTGATGCGCGTGATGTGTCGTTGCGGTTTAGCAGTATTAATGCCTACTCAAGTTTTAAATTTATATTTAGCCAACTTATCAATAACACACACACTTAACGAGCAGTGTACCCGGTCAGTATGAATATAATGGTAAGTAGAGTGTCGATCACTAAGAGTGGAACGTATTATCTAATTAACCTAATCAGTATTTTAATATCCTAAGTTAGTTTTACAGCCTAATCTAATGAAAGAGGGTTCAGCCTAAGAGACTGGCACAGATTTGATTATATTAAACAGTAAATTAAACTAATGAGCACGATTCAACGAATAGCATACACGTACACATATAGATAATTAGAAGCAGAAGAAGGCCTGTCCTGATAGTTAAGTAGCTTGTCACTTGTTTTATTGCTAGTTTTATATGAAGCGTATCGTAATCTAATCTGTCTCGTTAGACCTCATTATATCGGCGAGTAAACCCTTAATGATCACTTATGCCTATCCTACTTATCTAAAGACATCAGCTTAAGCAGGCGAGGAGCAGGTATGGCAGCCTACAGGCTCAGCTAGACACAGAGGTTATCAAAGCACTAATATAAGTCACCAAAAACATCATCATATAAACTTTAATTGATGGGAAAGCAATTTTAAGGGGAGCAGTATGGTGGCCACAAGCCCATCAATCCTGATTAATTAAAGCGTACTATTACAATAAAACAAAACTACTTAATCAATTAAATACATGCAGGACCTTCTTACAGCTCTAATATCTTCGTTTGGGGTGTGTCTTGTGTTGCTTTTTCGACTGAACTCGGCTCCTTAGGGTTATGTTGCACACAAAATTCGTCTAGGTCTTGGGGTATTTATAGTTTCTGTCTGAGGGCTCGATGCGGCGCATTGAGTAAGTAGATGTGGCGCATCGACTTAACTTCGCGTGGGGTCCAAGATTAATATATTCTGGAATATTAGTACACCGTCTTCAGATGCGGCATATCTTGATTCTTGTATCCGGCGCATGTCCTTCAGTATCTTGGATTGTATCTGGTGAAGTCTTGATAGTGATACGCCGTATGTCAGAAGTGTAATGCGGCGTATCTGGAGTAGAACGAGCTTGATCTTCTTCGTTGACCAAAGTTTCATATGCGGCGTATGATAGAATTACATGCGGCGCATTCTTCAAAGTCAGGCAATGGTCTTCGAATTCATCTAAGTATGATATTGCGGCGTATCTGTTGAGAGAGATACGGCGCATCTTCTGGATTTCAGTAGACTTTTGACATCTCGCTTTTTTTGCTCCATAATTAGTCCAAAATCGCCAAGTTTCACCTATTGCTTATTTTTACCTGAGAATTACTAAAGTAAACATTAAAGTACCGATTCTCATAAATAATATAGTAAAACAAGTCAAATAAATAGGATAAATGATGATAAAAATATGTACTTATTTGAGTTCATCAAATATCCCTCCACTTGAACTTTACTTATCCCCAAGTAAACCTTAAATTTAATCTTATGAAAATGTATCCTAAAAGGTATTAGGATTTATTTTTATCATTAAGCACGTATTCGTCTTATCATAATCACACAACCAAACACTTAACGAAGTAGAAACAAAATAATTTTTCAATATAAAAGCAATTCTAAATCGTTTAGTTGCTTAGTTGTGACGAATATTCTATCATAAGCTTGACAAGTATATGCATCTCCCCCACTAAAGCTAAGGAGTAACAAGTCTAAAGCGGTAAATAGGGTTTTGAGGCTTAAGGGTTGAACCTAGCTTCGTTCAAACATCTCCTGCATAAACTTAGTAGATCGCTCGCGCGAGTCTTCGACGCTTTAACTAACGGATGGTCACTAGTGCACTTCTTGGATCGCTGGCGCGTTATTTTCATAACGGATGGTCACCAAGTCACACACTAGATCGCTAGCGCGCTAGTCAATTAATCTAATACTCGGATGGTCACTACCTTATTCATACATTTAATATTCTCACTTAGCCATTATCATATCCGGATGCTCAAAAGCTAACAACGAATATAACAATACAGTTGGGTAGGGATAACATTTAGGATATAAAATGGTGTAAAATAAAAAATAAACAAACAAATAGATCAAAATCCTAAGTGTGGTTAATTACTTTCCCAACCATCCCATGAATAAGACTCATATCATTGAATAACTCATGCTTTTGACTCATGTAACTCACGCTTTAGGTAGACACGAATTATACACAACAAAATCTTAAACAAAAAATAAACCTTAGTTGGCGTTCCCATAACGGCCAACTCCCATTCAATCCATAAATATAATACAACAACAAATAGTGGTGATATCTCCCACTTAATACAAAACTTTACATAAGTTGGTTAAATAAACTTCCAACTTCTTCTCTTTCTTTTTCTTTACTATTTTTTCGATTTTTTTTTAATATGTGTAAAATTTCACAACTTTTTCTATCACGATTTTTCCGGATAATTTTTCCATACTTTTCATAACTTTCAGAAATAGCTGTAATAGTGAAAGTAGTAAACACACGAAAAATAAACTAAAATTATACAATATGTACTTTCACTCCAATTGCATTGTGCAATTTCCCGACCTAACCAAAGATAATGAATTACGCACGCGAACACAGGTAATGTAAGAAAACACACTTTGCCTAAAGTAACTAACCACGGATTTTAATCTACAGGGTAGGCTAAGGTGTAAGGGTGTAACGAAACATTTTAACAAAGTTGTAAGAAACGAAAGGAATGGCTTTGAGGGTTTTTCTAGGGGTATCTTACTCTAAAAGTGAGCGTAAACAAAAGGGTTTATACGGGGGTTAACTAACCAATGTAGTTAGTTAATATCACATAACATATAAAGGCTTTTTGGGTGTAATCCTAGAAATTTACCAAGTTAGAAAAGTCACTCCAATTATATCGATAATACTCATTATGGTGGTCTCGAATAGTATACAAGCCAAGTTCTAAAGTTTACAAGTAACCGGCACACTAAAGTTTTAATTTTTGGAAGAAATAAGGTTATGTGTGCGGTTATGTAATTTAGACTTAATCAAAAACATGCTAAAAATTTTTAAATTTTGATATATTAAGCGCATTTTAAGCATATTTTGAAAAGTTTAGGACAAGTAAGCGTTCTAATTCTCCATCCCCCCACTTAAGTTAAACAACATCCTCGTTGTTTGTGTTAAAGGTTAAAAACTGGAAAATAAAAGAATTAGAATGGAAAAACTCCCCTGATATTCGCTCGGAATGATCCTCCATTGCGTTTATGAGCAAAAATCAACTTTCTTGTGGATGAGAACGTTTAAGCTTCATGAACGATGTTTCCACAGAAAGTGTAGGAATCTATAATACCACCAAGACTTTAACACACCTGAGTTAAGAAGGTTCAAACTTGCATAATACATTAGTAGTATAAAACCTAACAAATAAAATTGTAAATCATCAGGTCAGTCGATAAGCCGCATACTATGGAAGAAGATGCGCCGTATCGAGCCTGGAATTAGTACGAATCAGAATAAAAGATGCGTCGCATCCTTATCTAGGGATGCGCCGCATTAAATAAACTGACAGAATTTTTTAAAGTCTAAAAATGAAAAATGCAGAAAAATAAAAAGATATGACCAGTGCAGATGATACGCCGCATTCTATTAAGGAGATGCGCCGCATCTTCTTCAGGTCTGACAGACTCGACACAAACAGAAAAATAAGATAAAAATTTCGGGTTGTCTCCCGGTCAGCACTTGTCTTTATTCCAGAGTCTTCAAGTTAGACGCACGTTCAGCTCCTATTTTCTGTCATTAATATCCAAATACCACTTCATGATATAATTGCTAATTAACTTATCGCGGATATATTCAGGTCCCAACTTCAACACTCCTTCGTAGAATCCCTTCATCTTTTGATACAGATACTTGATCCCATATTGTTTGTCCTTGTCATCTACATGAAGAAACGGTGAAAACCTGTAGCAATATTTGTTAGTGGCATGTTTAAAACTTGGGTGAGTGCGAGGCATCATAAAAGTAATAATGTCGCTTGGCATTAATAGCAATCTCCCTACAAAATGGTTTGCCAACAATCACATCACCCATCTCTTTATCACGATAGGCATCCATGTCTTCTACCACTGTGAAATCTGTAATAACAACAAATCTTCCAACAAAAACAGGTACGTTAATAAAAGCTCCAACTACATTCTTTCCTTTATATTCAACCTTCTTATTCATGATTGAATTATAAAAGGTTTTTGACATTACGTTAATCGGTAAAATAGGAAAGAAGTTTGCGCTAATTTGTTTGTAACCTATCATGCAAGGAAATTGTAAATTTTAGGCACAATCAACATGGATTTTTCTATCGTAATCACAAAAACTAGGATACCCTTCAAATTCATCGTAATCTCTAGTGTTTATAACGTTAATACTAAGGTTATCCATAATTTTACTTTTATTGGGTTCATCATCTTCCATAAATCTATCATTGAACTCTAATGGCGTTTTTAGATCATTTAATTCAATATAATCTCCATCATGGCATTCAAGTGATTTGTTTCTCACTAAGATTTCTCCCATAAATCTAGCTTCTAGATCGAGGTCTATATCTTCATGTAATCCTAGCACATAAACACCTCTAATTATGTTTTTAATCGGATTTTCACATTTATAGACTAATTTTTCGTTCCCTACTTTCAATGATATTTTTCTTTTAAACACATTAATCTTAGCATGAGCAGTAGACAAGAAAGGTCGTCCAAGGATTAAGGGAATCTTAACATCCTCGGGCATATCTAGTATTATAAAGTCTACGGGGAACACAAATTTCTCGACCCTAACTAGTACGTTTTCAGCAATCCCCTCAGGTTGTTTTACAGTTTTATCAGCCAATTCAATAAGCAGCTTAGTTGGTGCTAATTTTCCTAGTCCTAGGGTAGTGAATGTCTTAAGGGGCAGAACACTAACACTAGCTCCTAAGTCAGCTAACGCATTATTGAAAGACATGTTATTAATTGAACAAGGTAAAGTAAAACTTCCTGGGTCTTTTTCTTTATGAGGCAAGGCATGTAGATCGGTTGCAGAGCTCTCTTCTTTCATTGCAGCCTTGATCTCCTCTTGAATCCTTAACTTCTCCTCGAGTAGTCTCCTTACACTGATTAAAGAGTTAAAGAAATATTGGGGTTTCAAAATATCACCATTCTTCAATCGTCCAGGAAAAGGTATGTTAGGCATGACTTCTTCGGTAGTGGTTAAGGCCATGACATGATCTCTTGGATTAGTTTCGGTTGAGCTAGGTAGACTTCCAAATCCCCTTTCATGAAGAACCTTGCTTATCTGACCGATTTGTTGCTCTAAGTTTTTGATCGAAGCTCCTTGGTTTCTTGTGACAATGTCCGTTGAGGCTCGGACTTCTTTGATCATAGCAGTATTTTCTTCATTTCTTTTAGCAGCATCGGCCATAATTTGCTTCAAAGTATCATCCAAAGTGTGCCTTCTCTCTTGATATGTGTGATTTCCAATGTACTTTTGATAGTATCCTGGAACAGATTCCCTAAATTTTCCTGAAGGTTGGAATGGTTGACCAAATTGTGTGTAGTATGCTTCTTCAAAAGTCTCACTTTCATTCTTTGTAGGGCAATCTTTGGTGTAGTAAGGTCCTTCGCATTTTCTGCAACCAGCTTGGGCAGTATATACCTTTTCATCTCTTTTCTTCATCTCTCTACTAATTTTATCCAATTGAGCTTGAATTGCAGCAAACCCGTCAAAATTAGTGCTGCTCTTAGATCTAGTAGAGGTTCCATCGTGCCATTATTGAAAATGATCGGCTGCTTCTTGGATAGCTTTTCTAGCATTTGCTGCACTCATTTGTGGTACAGCTCCCTTTACATCCAAGATTTGTCTAGTAGGCACGTCCAATCCTTGATAAAACAATATTACCTCCTACATTGTGGTTAGATAGTGTTGAGGACATTTCACCAACAAGTCTTTGAAACGCTCCCAAGCCTGAAAGAGAGTTTCATCGGGCTCTTGCTTGAAATTGTTGATTGCCTCCCTCTTTTTAGCAGGTGGACAATATCTTTTGAGTAATTTGCTCTTCAGTTCATCCCAGGTTTTGATCGAACCTGTTGGTTCATTCCTTAGCCACTTATTAGCAGCTCCTTTAAGCGAAATTGGGAAGATCCGAAGCATAAGTTGATCGTCAGAGACTCCTTCTGTAGTGAATAAATCTGCAATCTCTAGGACTTTTTCCACATGTTCATTAGCATCTTCATTTTCCATCCCACTGAAAGCATTTTCTCTTAATTCCTTGAGAAACTGACCCTTCAACTCAAACTTTGACTTGTCATCAAACTTTGGTCTAGCAACTCCTGAACTGTAGTTGGATCGGGTTTTGTTCATGTATTGCTCCATAGTAGTGTTTTCTGTCATTGTTTATGTTTCTTCTTCCTCTTCTTGTTCAGAAAAATAATCAAGCTCGAACGAACTTGAATGGTCAAAGCTTGTTGTGTTGGAAAGCTTTTAAGCGAATGAAAAGCTCGTTCAGGATCTTCGAAAGGTGTAACTAAGTTCTTAGTTGAACTTCTGGTCATGTACTTCCTGAAATCATCACAAAAGCATCAGTAGGGTATGTTCAAGAAATTGGAATATCAGAAAATTGATAACGAAAACGGAATACAAAAATAAAAGTTGCTGATATCTGCAGATGATGCGCCGTATCCTGGAAAAGGGATACGCCGTATCTTATTACGTTAAAATTAAAATCAGACTTTTATTCAGAAGATAGATACGCCGCTTTTTGAATTAGAATGCGTCGTATCAGTTAAACATCAAAAATCAGTTATATTTATAAAAATTAAATGCGCCGCATAAGCAGAAGCTTAATGCGCCGTATTTTCGTTACGTATCAAAATACAAGATTTTTGATTTGGTAATGCGCCGTATCGATAAAAATCGATGCGTCGCTTCTGTTTAATTAATTCGTAAACTGTTTTTAATTTAAATATATAATACGCCGTATCTGCGAAAACAGATGCATCGCATGGGGTTAGGATTTCGAAAGATTTTCTTATTAAAAACAGAATACGTCGTATCTTGGGAAAAGATGCGCCGTACTCGAATTATTAAACGCGTTGTATTTATAAAAAAATTAAAACGCAATACTCCGCATCTTAGTTACAGATGTGCCGTATCGTTTGTATCAGCACAATACAACGACAGCAATTAATGCAGAATAAAAAAGAAAAATAAAATTACAAAAATTACAGAAAATAAAAACAAACAAAAACAGAAAATATGCAAATTATATAATAAATGCAATCTAACTAATATACAACAAGTTAGTGGTTAGAATCTAAAAACCAAAAAAAATAAAAATCTAATTAAAATACTAATCAAATTAACAGATAATAATAATTCACTCCCCGGCAGCGGCGCCAAAAACTTGATGCGCGTGATGTGTCATTGCAGTTTAGCAGTATTAATGCCTACTCAAGTTTTAAATTTATATTTAGCCGACTTATCAATAACACACATACTTAACGAGCAGTGTACCCGGTCAGTATGAATATAATGGTAAGTAGAGTGTCGATCACTAAGAGTAGAACGTATTATTTAATTAACCTACTCAGTATTTTAATATCCTAAGTTAGTTTTACAGCCTAATATAACGAAAGGGGGTTCAGCCTGAGAGACTGGCACAGATTTGGTTATATTAAACAGTAAATTAAACTAATGCGCACGAATCACCGAATATCATACACGTACACAGATAGATAATTAGAAGCAGAAGAAGGCCTGTCCTGATAGTTAAGTAGCTTGTCACTTGTTTTATTGCTAGTTTTATATGAAGCGTATCGTAATCTAATCTGTCTCGTTGGATCTCATTATATCGGCGAGTAAACCCTTAATGATCACTTATGCCTATCCTACTTATCTAAAGACATCAGCTTAAGCAGGCAAGGAGCAGGTATGGCAGCCTACAGGCTCAGCTAGACACAGAGGTTATCAAAGCACTAATATAAGTCACCAAAAACATCATCATATAAACTTTAATTGATGGGAAAGCAATTTTAAGGGGAGCAGTATGGTGGCCACAAGCCCATCAATCCTGATTAATTAAAGCGTACTATTACAATAAAACAAAAACTACTTAATGAATTAAATACATGCAGGACCTTCTTACAGCTCTAATATCTTCGTTTGGGATGTGTCTTTTGTTGCTTTTTCGACTGAACTCGGCTCCTTAGGGTTATGTTGCACATAAAATTCGTCTAGGTCTTGGGGTATTTATAGTTTCTGTCTGAGGGCTCGATGCGGCGCATTGAGTAAGTAGATGCGGCGCATCGACTTAACTTCGCGTGGGGTCCAAGATTAATATATTCTAGAATATTCGTACACCGTCTTCAGATGCGGCGTATCTTGATTCTTGTATCCGGCGCATGTCCTTCAGTATCTTTGATTGTATCTGGTGAAGTCTTGATAGTGATACGCCGTATGTCAGAAGTGTAATGCGGCGTATCTGGAGTAGAACGAGCTTGATCTTCTTCGTTGACCAAAGTTTCATATGCGGCGCATGATAGAATTACATGCGGCGCATTCTTCAAAGTCAGGCAATGGTCTTCGAATTAATCTAAGTATGATATTGCGGCGTATCTGTTGAGAGAGATACGGCGCATCTTCT
Organism: Artemisia annua; assembly: GCA_014162995.1. Classification (NCBI taxonomy): domain Eukaryota; kingdom Viridiplantae; phylum Streptophyta; class Magnoliopsida; order Asterales; family Asteraceae; genus Artemisia; species Artemisia annua. The sequence goes on from LBNU01033006.1 coordinate 61,670, forward strand.
GGTTTTTAGTAGACTTTTGACATCTTGCTTGTTTTGCTCCATAATTAATCCAAAATCGCCAAGTTTCACCTATTGCTTATTTTTACCTGAGAATTACTAAAGTAAACATTAAAGTACCGATTCTCATAAATAGTATAGTAAAACAAGTCAAATAAATAGGATAAATGATGATAAAAATATGTACTTATTTGAGTTCATCATATATACATAAAAATGGATCAGATTTCTAGGTCATGCACAAGACTCATTAGAGATTGGAAATAAGTAATTCTTGTGGATTTGTGTTCTTTGGTAGCTTGTTTATCTGTATCAAAAAGAAAATCTGGATTTGGAATCCATTTGCTTATAAATAAGCTCACTCAAAGTTGCCTGTTTGAATATAAGCCTCCCCTGCACCAGGACACTCAGTCCACAAGCCCATTTTTAATCTACGATAGCTTGTTCATTTGTGGGACCTAGCGTTAGCTTGTTAGTGTTTTGGAAAGCTCACCAGCCCAGCTTATTATTTCTGTGCTTATTTTGGACCTTAGGATCTTTGCCCATAGCTTATTTTGACCTATAAGTTGCCCTGACCACATAATCACACTGAGTCACTCAGTGTGACCAAGCCATATTGATAAGCTCATTGTGAGCTTATTAGTGGGACCCAAGGTGTGACTCTTGGCTTATTGAGAAGCCCTCCAAGTCAGCTTATTGGTTCAAGGCTCATTGTGGACCCCCAAGCTTATGTGTGGGTCCCACATAGGCCTGCAGTTAGCCTTTGAGGCCTGCTTGTTTGGCAGTATAGTGATTTGCTTATTCCTTGATTCCTAGCTTATCAGTGTGCTTTTTCTCATTGTTTTTGCTTATTCTAAGTGCCATTAGATTGTTCCTAGCTTATTTTGCCTCTGTGTTCAGCCTTATAGCTTTGTGATAGCTTTTTAAAGTTTCAAAATCTCATTTAAGCTTATTTTGCCCACTGTGTGAATCAAAAGCTCACATATAGCTTATTTTTGAGTTTCACAAAATTTGTTTTCACAAAAGTTTGTTGTTTTTAGCTGTTTCATAGTTTTGTAAAAAGAAAATCAGAAAATCTACAATATAAAAATAGTGATAGCTTCTATTTAATTAGATTTAGCTTATTTGCTTATTTTCTCAGCTTTTTCATTAAGCACTTGTGTGTTTTTATCTTTTTTCCTAGGTTCCTGCTACCTTATAGTATTTGTATAAAGTTTTTCATAATTATCTGTTTTCATTTAGTATTATTAATAATTAATATTAGTTAAATTAGTTTTTATTAAAAAATCAAAAATAAAATCCATTTTACTATTTATTTTTAATCTCTAGCATCTTTTTATATTTTCCTAGCTTTTATTAATTATAAAGTATTTTTAGAAAAAAGTTTCATAATTATTATTGTTCATTTGCTATTTTTATTAATTAATTTATTTTAATTAGCTTTTAATTAATAATTAAGTAAATAATTTCTAAAATAGTCTATTTATAATTTTTTATAAACTTTTTATAATTTTTTAGGATTCCTGTGATGGTTAATTAGTTTTATTGAAAATTTCATAATTATCTAATTCATTTTAACATTTTTAGTAATTTAAATTAGTTTAAATAAGTAATTAATAGTTTTTAATTAATAATTAATATTAAATAATAAAAAATCAAAAAAAATAATTTTCTTTTTTTTTATTAAATTTTCTTTTATTATTAAGTTTGTAAAAAAGTCATTTTCAACCCCTTAGGATTAATTCTGCTTTAGTTTCCCTTTTTCCAGTACGCGTTTACGTTTATTTTAAATCTAATTACGTTTTTTTTTTAAATACGTTTTAGGTTTATCTGATTTCCAGTAATTGTTCATATTGTTAATTTGTCTTATTTCCATTTATATTTGCTTAGTGTAATTAATCCCAATCATATTCCTGTTACTTTCCCTTAATCACTCAATCCCATAAACGTTTCCCAAATACAATTTCAATCCTTGCTAGGACATAACGACCCGGGAAAACATTGTGCTTAGCCCGGATCATAAATTGATCACTTCTCACTCAGGTTTGACCTGTTGACCACACTTGGTTTACTGGTTACTCTGGAGGAGTCAGTTACCAACTAAAGAAGAACGTGCGTACCATAGGGATTTATTCGATGACCCCGAAACACCATACTTTCTAGGTTCACCAATCATCAAAGCGGGCGATCAATCTAATATCAACATACCATGCAACATTGGGCATGTGCATGTGTGGAAAGCTTACATCGATCTTAAATCTCCCATAAACATTATGACTAGGATCCATTACAATTGGATAATGAAAAAGTAACTTGGACCTAGGATATTTCCTAACAAATGTAGGATAAGTAACTTTGTGGGAAGAGTTAAGGGATTGCACGTTTTTATAGGGAACTTCACGTATGTTACTGATTTTGTGATTGTAAAAGATATTCGTCCGGTAATAGATAGTTGCCTAACTCAAGTAGTGCTTGGAAAGCCATTTGTTGAAGTCTCTAAAATGAATTATGACCCGTCTCTAGGGATAGTTAGGTTCAAGGAGGAGACCGATGAGATAGCCTACGAAATGCCGTACAAGATAGAGCAATACCGACTTTTATCGAACCTTGAGAAGGAGCATAAGCAAGCTGTCTATTATAGGAATGATGAGGATAGACGTAAAGGAGTGGACCACGTAATGAAGAAAATATTTGGGTTCTATAAGGAATGCTTACAACTAGGTCCTGAATACAAGACTAAACAAGATGATGACCTAGATAACATGACCAACGACGAAGTCACGTAATAGACGTGACTTTGAGTCTAGCTACAAGACTCATTAATAAAGAAAAGCGCTTCTTGAGAGGCAACCCAAGCTTTATTTGTTTGTTTGTTTGTTTATTTGATTTTATTTGCTTCCGTATGTATGCTTTATCTATATTGTTTATGGTTCATGTTTCAAATTAAATTGTGAAAATGCTTTATTTTGTTTTTAACCTCGTCTTAACTACATACAAAGGTATTTTGCAAAAGATAAGTGTAAGGGAAATCCAAATTTGTTTAAAAGAACGGATTGAACATGAATGATAACAATGAGATATAAACATACATATTAGTATTTGTTTGAGTCAAATGCTTGTATCGAGTCATAATGAATGTTCTGCAGGAATTCCAGGAATCAAGGCATAGGTTTTTCTAGAAATTTTCCGAAAACAAAAATATAAGAATTTTGTCAGATCAATTTAGACGGCTTCAGGATTTACAACCTGACGACGTCAGGTATTAATTTTCTGAAAATTTTGTAAGTTTTGTTTTTCTGCCGGAATTGTAAAGTTTCGTAAAATCTTTAACTTTTAAACTCCAGGAATCTGCAAAATATTCATTCCACAAGCATTATATCTTTATTTATTTTCTAGAATTTACTTTTATATAAAATTTACCGCTGATTTTACGCTAGGTTTTCTTGTTTGTTTTCTCAGGTTTAACAGGTTATATTGGACAAGAAGATATACATGCAATACACCAAGCTTTTGGCGCTGCTTTTATCTTGGAGTTTTCACATTTTCTTGGAGGAGGATTTAACCATGTTACTACATCATCTGTAATACCTGAAACTTTGATAACATGTAAAATGACCAAAATGCCCTCACAACTTCAAAAATTTAATTAAAAATTATATTAAGCTAAATAAATCCGAAATATACCAAAAAAAATTACATCTAAACTAAAATAAAATTTAGACAAGACTTCTAATAATTTTGTATGTCCAAAAATTATCATGTTGTTACAAAAAAAAAAGAAAAAAAGAAACGATTATACAAATTTTATTAATTAATTTCGGTATTTATTAAATCATTTAAATATATGGATAATTACTAGTAAATAAGGAAGGGATCAAGCAAATTAAAATCCTGATTTTTTATAACAAACTTGGACCAAAATTTTAGCTATCCCTCCCCCTAGGACCGGATTTTTCTGGAGAGCCAAGACCATTTTTCTGAGTTCAATCTATTACTAGGAATCCAAGAAAAATAGTCCTTCGATTTACAAAGGCTTGTATTCTCGTTTGTCGAATTTTGTTCTAAAGTGAGGTAAAAACTCGTTCTGATTCATCCGACCTTTTATAAATTCGTTTTCCATTTTTCCTGAGTTCCTTACATCATATATGATCTGTGAAAAATTGTTACAAGGTCGTGGGATCATTCGTGTGCTCGTGCGAATTATTTTGGTGTCGTATTGCTCATTAAGGACCAAATTAGTCACGCTCTTTCTGCACGTCCAATATTTGGTCTGGTATTTTTCTCGTGATTCTTACATCATATAAGTCCCAAATAAAATGATAAAAACGAATCATGCATGATCTATAATGTATTTGTGAATTTAAACCTTACAAACGTAACAAAACTCTAAATAATTAGATAACGAATTTTCTGGGCATGAGCACTATTTTTCGTGGACTCTATATAATATATAAGATCTCATAAAAATACTAATTAGAATTGTTGAAGCTTGGATCATGTGTTGCGAATTTATTTTCTTATCGCTATATAAAAAAGAAAAGAAATAAAAAGAAACCCTAAACCATTCGACCTAGGGTTAGGGTTTTGGGACAAAAAATCTGACCATTAATGATGTTTAAGGTTGTTGAAAATGATGGGGTAATGATTGGGAATTAATTCTAGGGTTTGTGGTATTTTTGGTGTTTAGCGATTTAAAGATATAAGTATAGGGGCTGTTTCGTAATTTTCTGAAACTTATGGGTATTTTTGTGATGTGTTTTAATCAGGTGCTAATTATGTAAAAATATCAAATAAGGGCCATGTGTGTTAGATTTGTAATTAAAAGGTTAAAAAGGTATATATATATATATATATATTTATCCGACTTATAATTAATTTAATTTGAGGGACTAAAAACATAAATTCTAGAAACTTGAAGCCATTTTGAGTAAATAATAATATTAAGAGTGTTTTGTGTAATTTTGAGTATTTATGGGCCTAATGTGTAATTATTATGGAATTATGATTTAATTAATAAGTTTTGTAAACTTAAGGGACTAATTGTGTAAATTCTGAAATCTGAGGGGCTAAAATAGTACTATACGTAAACTCTGGTGAGACATTCTGAAATTTGGTAAAATAATATGCTTGTTTGGTAAATATGGAATTCTTTTGGACTTAATTGTAAATTATATATTTATAAGGATTTAAATTGTAATTAATGCATGTTAAGAGTTTAAAATGTAAATTTGGTTAACTTGAGGGTTTAAATAGTAAATTATGTTAATTCATGGGTGACTTGTGTAAATATTATAAACTTGTTATATTTTCATAATTAACCCTTAACTTGAGTATATTTTCATTGTAAACCCTAATTTATGGAAGGTTGACATATTAAACCCTAAACTATCATAATAAACTAAAACAAACCCTAATTCCATAAATAAATATATTTCATAACTTAAAGCAATCATAATGTTGATACTTTCTATTTTTGGAAACCTGCTATTTATGGAAACTTACTAATTCTGGAAACCTGCTAAAAATAGAAAGTTACTAAATCGGGAAAGTTACTAAATATAGAAATCTGCTATATATGGAAAGTTACCTAAAATGGAAAGATAACTAAAATCAGTAATCTGAATTATAAGAACCTACCAGTAATTCTGTCTTCTACTCCTTTAGGTGCGAAGGAGTGACTCTGTGGTTTCTGTATTTCTTGCCTTTTATCAGTGTGCTGTTTGAAATAAGGTACAGATATTCTGACCTTTTCAGTAAAGGTTTCTCATGATCTATTTTCATTTGCTATCTTTCATTCTGTTTAGGGTTCCCTATGCCATTGCTATGAAACCCTTATATTTTCTGAACCTTTTCTGTGATGAACCTTTGTTATCTGAACCTTCTAATTTGGACTTTATGATATGAACCTCTGATATGTATTTCTGATCTGATTATTATGATGACCTATGATCTGTGTCATTTTATGACATTCCTGTTTGACCTATTCTAGTTTGACACCCGAGCCAAAGTTTGTTTCACTAGGCATGGGGGTTCCATGTCCGTGTCAGTGATGCACCTCTGACATGACTCTAGGGCAGTGGAGTGATGTTCTGCCACGTCCCCTTATCTGTTATCTGTTATGAGCTCAATTATCTGTTTATTATGGCCAATATTATTTCTGTGGGGGCGTATGGATGCATCCTAGATCTGTTTCTGTTATCTGTTATCTGTATCTGGTGATTGATGCTGCGTGCATGCACGTCCTTCACAACTCTGGTAGGTCTCCCCTACATATGTTGCCTTATGTGTGATTATGAATGTGACTATGATTATATTGAAGGCATTATTATGAAGGCATTATTATGAAGGCTTTATATCTGTTTCTGGGCTCGTGGTTGATGACTAACCCTTACCTTACCTCTTATTACTATTTCATACTTACCTTTGATTACATTCTGTTATTCCCTTTATACCTTATTCAGTATTCATTTCTGTTTCATTATTACTTCGTTGTTATATCTGTTCACTGGGCTTTTTAAGCTCAGCCGCGTTTTCTTTCTTACGCGGCAGGTTTTAGTGGGAAGCTGGGATATGAGTGAAGAGTGCATAAGATATTAGTGGACTTCACCTTGATAGCTATATTCTGGATTAGAGATGACTAGAAGAGATTTATATTTCAGACTTAGCATTTCATTGTTATTCTCTTTTGTAACCTTGTATTTCAGATTATTTTCCTTTGTAACCTTTGGAATTCTTTTGTATTACTTATGTTGTATGTCTGTATATGCTTTGATATGTCACCGTAATGTAGCACTTCTATCCTTGTCGGGTTGGGGTGTTACAATTATGGTATCAGAGCCCAGGCTGACGACTTGTAATACATAAACCTGAACCTGTGAGTTTTGGACCATTCAGTTTCCACTGTAGGCGCTCACAAAACGACTCTGATAATTTACTTTAAGAATTCCCTTTAACAACCTAAGTTATTACCGGTGAGGAATGGGTAGACTAGGGCGTCTTAGTAGTAACACTGCTTCCGCATCACTCTGATTCGTGCCTTTCTTTTGGTTGATCCTGTTAAGATCACTTTCTAGAGATTTGAAAACTTTCGTTTTGCACCACCTAAAGATTTGTAACCCCGTGAGTGTTGAAGATATTGAGAATTATGTAGAAATGTCTGACACTATTTGATACTTATCTTCTAATTCCGCTCTTGACCTCTGATTCATCTGTTAACCATTTTTGATGCCTCTTCGGGCATTTTGAGAATCTCTATGACGATGATGTATTTGGTACATTCTGTGAATTTTCTCTTGCTTTGATAAGCATCTGCAAGTCTTCTGATGTTATTTGATTTTGCCTTATCACTTCTGTTCTGATGATGAGTCTTGTGGTATTTAACCACGAGTATAAGAATGTTTTCCTCAATTTTGAACGATAAGCTTTGCTATGTTGATCTGTATTTCTTTGGAATGTTAACTTCGATTTTATTCTGATATGGAATTGGTTGTTTGAGCATTCAAGATGCTGACGACTGTCCTTCTATGTCTCACATTTGGCGTTCTGAACAATTTTGAACTCTCTACCATAAATTCCGATTGTTAAATATTTTCTATCACTATTGTTTTGGGGACTCGTACGTTACTTCTGCGGTCATGAAGTTTCTGAGCATCTATTTTGTACACCAAGGGATAAATCTCACCTTGAGAGCTATTTTGCAATCCGAGCGTTCTCGATGTGATCCTGTTTGAACCACCAAGTTTTCCACCGGAGTGTGAAGTTGGGAATGACATTGATACCGTATACCATTCAAATTCACTTTTTGATCCTCATATTCCATTTTTGCCTGACAAACATTCTGATATTTTACCGACCATTCTGAAGGTTATTCAAACATGATGTGTTAGACACATTCTGTGAATTCATTTCTTATGCTGGGCATATAATGTATCACCTGATACTATTTGACTTTGCATAATCCTTTACTCTGATAATTGTTAATTACAGAAATAGGAAAATTTTGTTTTCCTCCCTCTGAATGATGAACTCTGTTTGCCAATCAGTTTCCTTTGGAAGGATATGATGTTAATATTATCTTGTTATGGATTCGTTAACTGATACTGACGACTGATATTCTATACATCTCACTTCTGACGATCATTTGATGTTGTAGTACCATTGATTTATAATCCACCTATCACTTTTGTTTAAAACAAACGAGATTCCAATACCTTGAACTGTTCTCTCATCTATTTCAACATTTTGATGTATCGTGTACTGGACTCTGAGGTACATAAACCACCCGTCTGGTTTGATGACTGTATTCGTTCTATGAATCCGTTTAATCATGATATATCTGATTTTGAGGTCTTTTGATTTCGAGTTGGCTTGTGACCTTTAGTAACTTGTTTCATTCTACTCCTGTTATGATGTTTTTGAAACACATGAATCTGTTAAGATTGATGCTGCTATGAAAGTACAAAACTTAGACCTTTTCTGATTTTCATGTTTCTTCTAGCACCTAATAGTGTCCATTCTTGAAAAGCTCTAGCACTGGAAGTATTTTGTAGTACAAAAGTTTTCAATGTTCTCTGATAAACCTTTTGGTATTCCCTCCTGCTTGAAAATAAAATCTGAACTGATCTCAGTCGAAGAAGCCATGGAATTTGAGAGATTGAATGAGCTGACGTAATATGATGTTAATCACCCTGGTATTTTATCAGGGATGATCCGGTTGATTTATGAAGAAGAGAAAGAGAAATATATGGTGGTGTATCGACTATCATGAACCTAACTAAATCACTATCCGAAATCATTAATCCCTTCCGCGTATTAATAATTGATTTGGTCTACCTTTGAAACTCAGTATCTGATTTCGTTTGATGGACTGAAGAAGCAACCACAGGAACTTCTAAGAAATGGGTTAATTAATCAAGGATAACCTCTGTAAAGTATTGCAGTTGTTATGAAGAAGGAAGGTAATGAGAAGTGATTCTGAAGCTACCTTTGTACTCATTATTGCGAACTCTGATGATGCCAATTGTATTGGCAAAATTGTCAACTATTCTTACGTGTCAAATGGAATTTATGTTTCTCGAATGTTTAGACAAATGGTCATTGTATGACTCATTAGTACGTTTAGAAACAAGGAAGAACATGAGAACCAATTGCGCAAGTTGTTAGAAATTTGACAATCAGTTGTATATTCCAGAAGTCTGATGTATGTTGAGACAACGGTGTCCTCAATTGAGAATATTACTATAAACTCCGACAACAGAATTGAGAAGCTGAAATCTTCTGAACCATGCAGGAAATTTGGAAGGTTCTTACAAATTGCGTTACTGTTAATAAATTTCGTGAAAAGAAGAGAACAGCTCAGTTTGATTGAGAATGGAGTTCTAGGAAAAGATGAAATAGAGATATGCTTCCGCACTCGCAAGTGGTACCTTACTTGGGACGCTTCTAAGAGAGACTCGGTCATGAACGTACACATCGCAGGAAGATGACTGTTCATGTGTCAAGGCAACTCAAAACGTATGAGGAGATTGTTCACTGCATGCTCTAGATTTGATAACAGCAGTAGTTACCACGAAGAGTGGAAGATGATCCCTACAGAGCAGAAGTATTGTCGAGCAGAGGAGAAAATCTAGTCAAGATGGCGAACCTGGAGCTGATGAAGACATGCAGTCTCATTTCCCTATTCATCTTAGTTGTACTAAGACGAATTGAGAGTGGAAGCAGACTGGATGATGAAGGGATTCAAGATCGTGCCAGAAGTTCACATTACTCCATCACATTTCAAGAGAGACTGCAGAAGGAATGATGAACCAGACTCAAGCTCATGATTTTGATCACTCCCAGGTTGATAGAAGAATGAAGGTAGATTAACCGGATTTGAAGAGATTGGAGATCATATATTTTGTATGGACAGAAATTGAAGTAAACCTCTAGGTTTGGATGAACTGATTATGTGATGAAGAAGTCGACGATGAATTTTCACTCCCGTTGACCCACTTAAGTCTCGTGATCTGGTAATAAAACCCTTTAAAGATTTTAAATTCTCTAGAAACATCTCAGTTCCGTGTTCATTCTGCGTTTTCTTGATAATGACCTCGTTTTGAGAATTTTGGCGAATGGTGAAGACCTATGTTCTTGAACGCAGTACATTACTTCTGTTAGGAATTTTGGAATTTCCATTACTCTTTTGAGCAGTCTGTTTTCCTCTAAGCTATGATATCTGATTCTGTTAATCTCTGGACTGTAGAAGTACTAGTGGACTAAGAATAGGTTGTTTGTTCACGACTCGAGATAAAGTATGATCATCATGAGGGCATAATTATGTGGTGCTCGTATTATGACGCCTGATCAACGTGATAATACTTACACCATATAATGTGCACTTATTGTGATCATAGGATATCCGAGGAGTGCCTTTGAAATCCTAAAAGTTCTGATATCTCATCTGAATTATCTGCGATTAGTGAGACTCTGAGTTCTTTCTACCTATGCTTATTTCGTTTTTGTCCGTTAGAAATCTGAATAAGTCTGAAACTCTGATTTTCATTCTGCTAACATCTGTTATAAATCTTAAGCTTTATTGTAAAGCTCTCTATTGTTTGAATCTCGTCATTTGATCTAATTCCTGTCTATATTCCATATGTAATTCTGATAAGATTCACCTAGCGTCATCTGTTATATGTTGCATTGGTTTGACCCGATTCACTCTGATTCGTTTTGTTCTGAGGGATCCTAAACTTTTTTTTTTATCTGGATTGAGTCATGAGAAACTAGTTGTCCTTGGAAGATTCTGTTGGGAGAACCTCCCTGAGCGTGAGGATATCTGCGACGATCTTTTGTAATCTGCTACGACTCCGTCGGACTTTGCGACTTCAATTTCGCGGACGAAATTTTCTTTTAGAGGGGAAGAAGTTGTAATACCTGAAACTTTGATAACATGTAAAATGACCAAAATGCCCTCACAACTTCAAAAATTTAATTAAAAATTATATTAAGCTAAATAAATCCGAAATATACCAAAAAAAAATTACATCTAAACTAAAATAAAATTTAGACAAGACTTCTAATAATTTTGTATGTCCAAAAATTATCATGTTGCTACAAAAAAAAAAGAAAAGAAAAGAAACGATTATACAAATTTTATTAATTAATTTCGGTATTTATTAAATCATTTAAATATATGGATAATTACTAGTAAATAAGGAAGGGATCAAGCAAATTCAAATCCTGATTTTTTATAACAAACTTGGACCAAAATTTTAGCTATCCCTCCCCCTAGGACCGGATATTCATTCTATATAATTTTATCCCTATCCCTTCTTTTTTTTTATATGTCGAGAGAAACAAAAACCACACAAACAAATCGTATAACGTTCCTGGGATTTTTATGGAGAGCCAAGACCATTTTTCTGAGTTCAATCTATTACTAGGAAGCCAAGAAAAATAGTCCTTCGATTTACAAAGGCTTGTATTCTCGTTTGTCGAATTTTGTTCTAAAGTGAGGTAAAAACTCGTTCTGATTCATCCGACATTTTATAAATTCGTTTTCCATTTTTCCTGAGTTCCATACATCATATATGATCTGTGAAAAATTGTTACAAGGTCGTGGGATCATTCGTGTGCTCGTGGGAATTAATTTGGTGTCGTATTGCTCATTAAGGACCAAATTCGTCACGCTCTTTCTGCACGTCCAATATTTGGTCTGGTATTTTTCTCGTGATTCTTACATCATATAAGTCCCAAATAAAATGATAAAAACGAATCATGCATGATCTATAATGTATTTGTGAATTTAAACCTTACAAATGTAACAAAACTCTAAATAATTAGATAACGAATTTTCTGGGCATGAGCACTATTTTTCGTGGACTCTATATAATATATAAGATCTCATAAAAATACTAATTAGAATTGTTGAAGCTTGGATCATGTGTTGCGAATTTATTTTCTTATCGCTATATAAAAAAGAAAAGAAATAAAAAGAAACCCTAAACCATTCGACCTAGGGTTAGGGTTTTGGGACATGAAATCTGACCATTAATGATGTTTAAGGTTGTTGAGAATGATGGTGTAATGATTGGGAATTAATTCTAGGGTTTGTGGTATTTTTGGTGTTTAGCGATTTAAAGATATAAGTATAGGGGCT
>LBNU01033007.1:0-15997 GCA_014162995.1 Artemisia annua
GCTCGGGAATACTCTCCTAAGGTACGGGCTCTAGGAGGTTGGTTTGGTTGTGGTTGGTTGTTTTGTTGAGGTGGGTTGTTGGGATCAAGGATGTTACCACCTTCCATGTTGGCGGATGGTAATGGTTACGAACAAAAACACGAAGAAAATAGATAGACTAAAGAAATCCTAGAAAAAAATAAAATAAAAATCTCACTAGAAAGGAATCTAGTGAGTAGACCTAATAAAATAAGAAATTCTACCTAAACAATAACTATTCCCCGGCAGCGGCGCCAAAAACTTGATGCGTGGTTTTGCGACCTTACAACAGGTTTTACCTCTCAAGGGATCTCAAGAGGCTTACAACCCCACCAGGCAGTGTACCTGACCGATGTAGTATAGCAAAGTGGTAAGTACGGTCTAGAGATGAGGGATGATTCTTTTTGTATTTTTTATGTTTTTTGGAAAGCAAGTAAAATCTCGGGTATTGGAGGAGTGGGCGGAATTAGTTGCTAGTCAACTAACCCAAAAACTACTATTGCAATAAAAATAAAATAACAAGAAAATAAAAGGTTGTGAAAACTTATATAGAGACAAATGTGTTTACTTAGACTTCCTTACTCCTTAACTATCTTTTACCGGTTAATTGGTGTATGTATTACTTGTGTGGATGACGGGTGTATTCCTTAACAATTCATGGGGTGGCATACATATCTCCCCAATTCTATGAGCTCTTATCTCCTCCTACAACCATGCGTACACATAATCATAGGGATTGTAAACAGTGGCTCATGCGTTAAATACTACCTTAATAACCTAGTATGCCTTAGTTACATGTTTCTTAAGACGTTCAAGCATGTTACCATATAGGAGTATTGCCAGTTTTCTTAAGCCTAACATTGATGAAACATTCATCCCAACAAAGTAATAACACACCAATCAACCAATAATTAATAGTTAGGTTTCATTAGATCTAAGCAAACACAAGAAAAATCTAGCCTAGCATGTTAATTGAAAGACAAGCATAAGATATAATTAACCAACACATAGACATATTGATTAATTTAAGCGAGGACTTACCTTTAATTGAACATGAAGGTTTCAAGGGTGAAAAACCCTTGAAATTACAGCTAAAATCGTCTTAGGGTTTGTACCAAAAGTTCCCCACAAAGTTCCACCCTAATGAATGAAAATTAGGAAAATATATATAGATTTTACATTCTGATGGCGTTAGGCTATAGGTTCTGACGCTGTCAGCTCGCCGTCATTAGGGTTCTCGGATGGCCTAGATTTACTTCTGACGCCGTCACCTTTTAAATTGCTCTGGGCCGTCACTTTTTAGATTAACACCTGACGGCCTACATTCTTTAACACCTGACGCCGTCAGGTGAAAACATCTTGTTTTCTTCATAGGACGTCTAGTGTAATCTGACTTCACTCTCTTGTCAACGTTGGCTGACGGCGTCACCTTGTGACTCTGACGCCGTCAGGTAGCAAATCCAGCTTCTTTTGAGACTTTGTCATTTTCTTCACTTTTATGCTCCAAAAACGTCCAAATATGCATGTTTTCCAGAATTCTTCTCAAAAGTACCTCAAATGACAAAAGGAACGATTTAGGGCAATATTTGATCATATTTACTCGAATTAGGGCTTAAATGACCCCTTAAAACGGGTACACTTTTCGTCTCATCATTACCCTAGTAAAAATATGATATCTTAGCACCCTTAGACCCTAGTACAACCTCTTAGAGCTTAGGTACAAGTCTCTTAAGCACAAAACCCTAACTAGGTCATAACCTCCCGGAACTAGGTCTAAACTACCCCAAATCTTTACTATAAGCTACCACCACTTAGTATAAGCTTCTTAGGACTTAACCTTAGTCACTAAACACTCATAGGACCCTAATCTAGGCACTAAACCCTAAGCTAAACCCTAATCTCTCACTAAGCAAAATTAGGTCATAACTAAACGTAACTTAACCCTAATCCTAAAACTAAGTACCTTAAGCACCTCAAACACCTCAAGCACCTAGCCTAGCACCTTAGTCACCCTAAGCATACACCCTATCACCTCCCAAGCTATCACACAAGGTGGTGGATCACCACCTTGTCACCACCTTCACCCCGCGGCTCCATCACCATCACAAACAACCTACACCGCCCTATAGCCCCTCCTAGTTACCTTATAGCTCCTCCAAGTCATCAAGTAGCCACCCTTAGTCAGCCCCCTTCCTCGACACCACACCATTTCTTTCAAACCATCCCATTCTCCCTTCTCCACCTAAAACATTCTGTACCTAGTAGTAGTATATGAACCATAGAAGCCCTAGGAGTCGAAAGAATCAAGTCCTAAGCCCTTGTCGAGTTCATTTTCCACCGAGAAACCCTAAACTCTCGCTAAACCCTAGTTTTCAATCACGTAAGCTCTAAACTAGTTCTAATAACTTTAATACAGTCCTAAGATAGTTATAGGTTGCCGTAGATCACCTAGGAACCCTTGATTAAGCCTTGATCATTTTCATTTGCTAGTTTACATTTTAAAACCATAATTTATGTCGAATTAATAAATATATGCTATAAGCCCTTACCATAAGCTATAAGCTAGTTTAGGCAACTTAGATAAGCTAATATTAGTTAACCATAAGCTAGGAAACCTTTTTGTTTTATAGAAATATAGTTTGCATGGAATTAAGACTAGTTTTGCAAAGTTTTCCATGCATAGGGGTATATATGGTAACTTTCTGAAAATATTAAGTCTAGGGACTATTTTTGACATTTCTTAGAAGTATTAAGTATAAGGACCCTTTTTGCAAAGTTATATAACCTTAGGATAAAAAGTAAAATAGTTATAAACTTATAAGGACTAGTTTTGCAAATGTTATAAAGTTAAGGGTATAAATGGTAAATTCTGAAAACTTATAAGTCCAAGGGTCATTTCTGTCATTTTCCTAAAATATATAAGTATAGGGACTAATTGTGTAAAGTCTAGATAGTTAAAAGCCTAAATGATATAAGTTTGTAAGTTTAGGGTAGATTTTGTAAATATATAAACTATAAGGGTATAAAGTAAAGTATTTTCATATAAAACTAAAAACTATCTTTTACTTAACAACATAACACAATAGTAGGGAGCTTCATGTGAGGGGTTTCATTTAGGTATTCGTTTTGACGAGTTTGTTGGGTTTACGATTTAAAGTGCCCTTGCTCCTCAAACGTTTACTACATGACCTCTGGATTATGATGGCCCGAATGGTGTTATGTTATACCTATAACTTAAATACTTAACAACATGACACAATACTAGGGAACTTCATGTAAGGGTTATACACTTCTGAATTATAATGGCCCGAACAGTATTATGTTTAATAACATAATACAATACTAGGGAGCTTCATGTGAGGAGTATGTAATTCTGGATTGTGATGGCCCGAACGGTGTTATGTTATATCTAAACACTAGAAACCCTAAGAATGATTACCTGAGAAACTTAATAAAAACAACTAGAGCTTGACATACACCCACACCTATAACAAAACCCAGGATACGTAAGTAAGCGGTCTAGTCTCCGAGTCACTTTTACATCAATAAGATTTCCCTAAGCCCAGGTGAGTTTCGTAGCCTCACACCTTTTAATTTCTCACTCTAAATGCTTTACAAACCCTGTGAGGGGGATACATGCTTACTTTTTCACTTAAAATCGAATACAAGTCTTTTTCTTTGGTTATTACACGAGTAAACTATCTGCCACCACAACTGATGCGTGGTTTGCAACCTACACAGTAGGTTTTACCTCTCAAGGGATCTTGAGAAGCTTGCAATCCCCACCAGGCAGTGTACCAGACCGATGTAGTATAGTGAAGTGGCAAGTACCGGGGGATTGATCGTTCTCTCGGGGAATAGTGTCGTTAGGATTGAAAACTACTCTAATTTAGGTCTAAGGGTTGAGGGATGATTCTTTTTGTATTTTTATATTTTATGAAAGCAAGTAAAANGCCACCACAACTGATGCGTGGTTTGCAACCTACACAGTAGGTTTTACCTCTCAAGGGATCTTGAGAAGCTTGCAATCCCCACCAGGCAGTGTACCAGACCGATGTAGTATAGTGAAGTGGCAAGTACCGGGGGATTGATCGTTCTCTCGGGGAATAGTGTCGTTAGGATTGAAAACTACTCTAATTTAGGTCTAAGGGTTGAGGGATGATTCTTTTTGTATTTTTATATTTTATGAAAGCAAGTAAAATCTCGGGTATTTGGAAGAGTGGGTGGAATTAGTTGCTAGTCAACTAACCCAATTACTACAATTGCAAATAAAATAAAATAACAAGAAAATAAAAGGTTGTGAAACTTATATGGAGAAAAGTGTGTTTACTTAGATTTCCTTACTCCCTAGCTATCTTTTACCGGTTAATTGGTTTGTTACAATTGTGTGGATGACGGGTTGTATTCCTTTAAACCATTCGTAGGGCCGTGTACGATCTTCCCTAACTCTATAAGTGCAAACTTCATTCTATAGCGACACGTTTAGTATCCAAACTATGAAATCACTAGTAATTACCTATGCATTAAATACAACCATATAATCGTAGTACACATCCGATTCATGTTTCTTAAGACGTTCAAGCAAGTTACCAATTGGAAGTTAGCCAGTTTTCTTAAGCCTAACATCGACATCACCCACCCACAATAATAAATAACAAACCAACAACAAGTAATCAATAGCTAGGAAGCATAAGATATAATCATGCAACACATAGACATATTGAATGATTTGATGGAAGACTTATCTTTAATTAATCATAGATGAAACAAGGGTGAAAACCCCTTGAAAAAGGCTGAAAATATGAGCTAGGGTTTATCCCTCAAGTTCTCCCAAAAGTTACACACTTAATGAATGAAAATTGGAAAAGTATATATAGATTTTACACTCTGACGGCGTCAGGTTATAGGTCCTGACACCGTCAACTCACCGTGTCTAGGGTTCTCGGATCACCTAGATCTACTTCTGATGCCGTCACTCTTTAAACCTTCTGGGCCGTCTCTTTTTAGCTTAACACCTGACGGCCTACATTTCTTAACACCTGACGCCGTCAGGTGTAAATGTGTTGAGTCCTTCCTTGGTCGTCTAGTAGAGTCTGAATCCACTCCTTCATCTTAAGGTGACGGTGTCAGCATCAAAGCCTGACGCCGTCAGGTAGGAATTCCAGCTTGATTTGAGACTTTGTCGGTTTCTTCACTTTTATGCTCCAAAAACGCCCAAAATGCTTCCTTTTCCAGAATTCCTCTTCAAAGTACCTAAATTCACAAAAGAAACGATTTAAGGTAATATTTGATTATAAAATCACGATTTAGGGATTAAATGACCCCCTAAAAGCGTAACATTTTTCGCCTCAGCAACTACACAACTAAATTCATGAATCTAATCACTTGCGAGTGCACGCGAATATAATTGATTGATCTATTGGAGTTTGACAACTTCCGTTGGTTTGCCCTTTCTAAAGGCACCAATAAGTATTATATTTGAACCTTCTGAAGGATTAACTTTGGCAAGTTATCCTTCCCGTCCTATCATGGTTTGGTCTGCAGACCCCATGATCTGGACTGTTAATGTGTGTTTCATGAGCTTAGTGCAATAACCCACTCTTGATAATTGTACATGCATTACAATTATCACATTCTACACTTTCCTTGAAGGGTGTAACAACTGAACCATGTGGAACTTGTATTCACTATCACTTAAACTTATGACTCTCACTCAACACCTAGTGTTGACTTTTTAAGCATGTATCCTAGGTATATGGCTGCTACGGATCTATGGCATGGAGCGGCACTGGACTTGGAGGACTTTCAACCCTGTTATCATTCAAATACTATTTCACACTTATATTTACGGGACCTCTTCTTAATGAAAACTCTCGTATTTTAATGAATGATAACTTATTTATTAAAACGTCTCTTTTCGAGTCGTTTTCTATTACTGTAACTGTGATTCCATGAAGTAATACTCCAACTCTAAATCCGCTGCTAACTGTGAAAATGGGGGTGTTACAGATTGGTATCAGAGCCTCAGTTGTAGAGAACAAGGTCAAAACCTAAACTACAACTACTTTTCCTAAGTCCGAGAANGAAAACTCTCGTATTTTAATGAATGATAACTTATTTATTAAAACGTCTCTTTTCGAGTCGTTTTCTATTACTGTAACTGTGATTCCATGAAGTAATACTCCAACTCTAAATCCGCTGCTAACTGTGAAAATGGGGGTGTTACAGATTGGTATCAGAGCCTCAGTTGTAGAGAACAAGGTCAAAACCTAAACTACAACTACTTTTCCTAAGTCCGAGAAAGTCCTCAGTGCCCCTGCCATCCTCCGTAACAATATGTGTTAAGGTTAGTATAGTAAATCACTGCTTAACTGCTAAATGATTTACAGTATTTCTACTATTATATAGTTATGTCTACTCCCCGCTATTCTACCCCCGTTCCATCTAGTTTACATCCGGAGAATGCTCTTTCCTCTCCAAATGTACTAGATTATCCCTCTAAACATCTTTTCCCCGACTCCTTAGAAGACTCTAGGAATAATATAGTTACACCGACACCTTTAGGTTTTACACCTTTTATAGACGATCCACACCTAAAACATTTAAGGGATTTTTATGCAAACACGCCACCTATTCCTTCACCAACCCCTATTCCTTTTCCCTCTATTTTACCCACACCAACATTTGATCCTCAAGGATACTTTATTCCTGGAGAACCAATGTTACCTAGGAGACCCACACATCCTTTATCGCACTTACCTAATTGTAAACCTAGTCTATTTAAGAAACAACCCTATACCTTAGTGCCTGCCTATATCCCCACAAGCCTTCCTACCTCATCTTGGAAATTTGTGGTTGGAAGAGATTCCCATAGGACACCCTTAGAACAACAGGAAGATCAGGTTGAGGATATCTTAAGTAGTTTAGATGAACTTACTATCGATCTTATAGAAAAGATAGAAGAAAGTCATAGTGATAGGCAAATAGAAAACCAACAGGATTTTAGTGAATTTAAGGTTAGGCTTAGACAAACCCGTACTCAGATTTCTAAAATCCAAAAGGGACAAATGAAACATAACAATAAGATTGCCTTTTCCCGCTTTAGGATTACTACCTTAGAAAAGATAATCGATGATAACCAAGTCCTTCATCGATTAGATTTAGGAAGTCCTTCCGACTTTAAAAACCTAAGTTTTAGAAAGAAATCGCCAACTAGTATACATTAGTTAACCTATAAGTTTTAAGGTTAGAATTTCATCTTAGGATATGTACTATAAATAATGGTACTAGTTAGATATGAAATATGTAAGATAGGATGCCTATAATATGAGATAAGTTGTGTTACTTTCCCTTAGTCATAAACCCTTAGGTACTTTTGAGGATAGAAACCCTATTTCCTGATCATCCCTATTAGGATACTTTAGGATACCCCGAACCTTAGAAAATTTACCATCCTTAGGAAGCATAACAAG
The DNA here is from genome assembly GCA_014162995.1 of Artemisia annua. NCBI lineage: Eukaryota > Viridiplantae > Streptophyta > Magnoliopsida > Asterales > Asteraceae > Artemisia > Artemisia annua. The sequence continues at coordinate 7,491 of LBNU01033007.1, forward strand.
TTGGATACTTGTTATGAACTATTCGAGGTCTTAGTATAAACCCCTAAGAAAGTGATGAGGATCTAAACACACACCTTGTGTTAGATAGATACTTTGAGTAATGCTAACAAGCACGCGGAATTTACTTGTTAACACTTAGAAGATTGATTGTATAATGTATTGTGAGTGAGAACAGCGGTAAGTAATGAACACAGAGGTTTAAACAAACTTGCAGCTTCAATATTATTAATTATAATACGAGTGATCTTAGTTATCACTAGGGTTATACCTTGAAGCTTTTACAATTGATACGTATATCTAACCTTAACCTAGGACCTCCTTTTATAGGATAAGGAGTCCTTTACAAGATAAGTATAAGTCTAACCGAATAAGATATTTACAAGATCTTTTCTATACTTATCAAATACAAAAACAGTTATCTAATTAGCAGTGGAAAGTATATGCACTAGCAGTGGTAATGGAGTTTCCACTGCTAGTGTATTCTGCAACAGTGGTCTTCTTCCATGCTTGACAGTGTTAACTGTTAGTATTATTCCCAACAATCCTCCCCTAAACTTATGATTTCCATGTAAATCAATAAGTTTCTTCAAATGACCAGCTTCTTTGATAAGAGGGGGGAATTCTTCCAAACACTTTATCTTCTCTTTAATGTAGCAAATTCCCTTCTACACTGGTTGTAGATTCTTTGTAGCAGATCATTCACCACTTCAGTTCTTTCTTCACATCTAAGCTTGGTAGTAAGCATAACATCCAAAATTCCAGCTCTGAGAGGATATTCTCTTTCAGCTAACATAAAAACATCCACTCCTTCTTGTGTTGAAATATGGTGAATATTGCAGGAATCATAAAATTTCCAAAGTGTTCCCAGATCATGAGCTTGAAACTTCCAAAATCTATCACTTGGATCAGGTACATACAACCTTCTGAAATGCACCCATAGCTCCTTTGCTTTAACACCCTCAGGCTCTTCATCCCTGAACTTTGCCTGTACCAAACTCCATAGAGTGTCTAAGTCAGCTCTGTCTCAAGATCTAACAAGATCTTCAAAATCCCTGCACACCTCTCTATCACCACCAACTCTGACAATCTTCCAAGCTTCTCCAAATTCATCTTCATGGATCTCCCAATCTGCTATTGGATGTCTTGCTTGAAGTGGCTCCATGAAAAGAATCTATGTGTCAATCACCACCATGTCACCAAGTTGCTCTGTAGTTAACTTCTCAGCTTGAGATGTTTTCTTAGTGGCTTCAGGTTCAAGAGTTGAACCTGGTCTTTTGTACTTAGGAAATCTTCTGGCCTCTTCTTCAGAATTCATTGGAACAAAGTCTTTATCCATCTTGTAAATTCTGTAGTAGATACCCTCAATTTGTGAATGTGATTTCCCTCTGAGCTGTGACATCTTCTATCCACCAACATTGCAGATATACCTTTTCATTCCTGCAATCATTTGAGCTTTGGATGGTTGTCTTGGCTTTTTCTGAGTCTTTTTGATTGAGCCAATCATCTCTTCAAGTGCTTGATCATTCTTCATTTGAATAAAGTCTGCTAATTGAGCTGATCTTTGTTCTGAGGTTAAACTTTGATCTGCAACAAGATCAATATCTTTCTTCTTCACTTCAGGATTGTTGTCTATCATGAATTGAATCTCATCTTTAGTTGGTACATATGTGAACTCTGCAGACTCAACCACTTTTGAAGCATTTCTAGTCTCTTCTTCATTGTGCAGTCTCTGAGCCTCCATAAAACTAGCCACATCCAATTCATCTTGGACAGCTTTATCAGCCAATTCTTGATCCTGAATTTGTTGAGCTACCTGTACATCATAGTCTATCTGAGCAGCTTCTCTTGGCTTAACAACTCTTGGTTGCTCAGATTCTTCTTCTACAACTGGAGCTTTTCCTTTTTCCTTCCTTTTTCTTTCAAGTTCTTCCTCTGCAGTGAAAATCTCTTGACCAGCAGTGGGAACTATCTGACCAGCAGTGGGAATTACTTGACCACCAGTGAGAACTGCTTGTGTTATCTGAGGTTGACTTGAAGCTGTATCCAAAATTTCTTCCGGTAATACTTGAACATCTAGATCTACAAGCTCTGTAGGATCATCTTGAACCACTTCCTTGGTTTGCTGTTGAGGAATTTCTTCAGTAGAAACTTCTTCAGTACCCTGAGTTTCTCCAATTGGTTCATCATAGCCCAAATCAACAATACCAAAATCTTGATCATCCTTAAAATTTAATTGCCTCCCCTGAGTGTCAGCATCTGTTTTCTTCCCCTGTTTGGGAGAATTACCCAAATCTGCATTGAAATCCTCAGAACCACCATCATGAGGTGAGGATGGAGATGAAATCACAAATCTAGCAGTTCTTTTCTTCTTAAGCCCATGCACCTCTTCCTTCAAAGATGTGATCTCAGCCTGCATACCTTGAAATTCGCTGGCATGTTGCTCTTTAGTTTGTGCCAGATCTTTCTCCAATAAAGCAACCTGCTTTGTTAATTTGGTACAAATTTCCATTAATTCTTTAAGTTTCCCACTGTCCTCATCACCTCCAGCTGTGTGACCTGCTGAAAGAGGTGAATCATGGGGCAAAGGTTCAGTGTCCTCCCTAGTTGGACTAGGATGGATTCTAAAACCACCACTGCTTGTGCCTAGACCAAAAGGTTCAGGAACATTCAGTGTTGTGATGGGAGGAGTTGGCTGTTTTTGCCTCCTCTTATAAATGTGAGTTACTGGTGGGGTATAGGTTATAGATGGAACTGTGATTGTGGGTGTGTGTTGGGGTACAGCTGGGATATCTGCACCTTCACCCTGTACCTGGGTGCAATCTTAGCAAGCATTTGAGGAAAAAGTGCATGTACTTCCCCATTATATCCTTCTGAAGCCTTATCCATATTTTGAAAAACTTTTTATTTAAGGCAAGGAGTTTTGTAAATTCTCTTATGGGGTAGCAGTTGAAACTCATTTAGCAGTGATTGTATAAATCTTGGGTACATCAAAAATTTGTAAGGACTCTTTACATTGCCAACCATGTTATTGAATAAAAACCTTGAAAAATTGAAAGTCCTATCTGTTGCCAAACAAACCAAAGGATAAGCCATTGTGGAACTGAATTGTTCATAAGAAGTTTTCTTAGGACTTAGGCAATGTAACAGAGTATGTATAAAAAATCTCCATTGGGGACAGAAACATCCTTTTTCTAAAAGTAAGCTTTTTATCAGATGTATTATACCCTATAGTATGAATATGTTGGAGAATTTCTGGATTAGGTAATGTGATGATACCTTCTTGATCATCCAATTGGAGAATTCTCCTCAAGGATGATTCAGTAACATCAATAGTTACCCCATCCACTATGGCTTTCAGAGCATCCACAGTTTCATGTGTGTCTCTATCTTCAATAGTGATGGCACTGACAGTGTGCCAAAACTGTTTGATGTGAGAGACATAGATTGTGGGGTTTAAAGTTAAAGCATACCTTATGTGTGTAGCATTGAGAAAATCCACAATCTGGTGAAAAACTGGGCCACTCTTTTCATCGGACTTCTGCAAGTAGGCCACTTGGTTGTGCTCATCAACAAATTTTAAAGATGCCATGGAATGTTTTGATAAAAGTATGATCGTGTGAGTATGAATTGAAAGTGTAACAAGCCAATTGAGATTTGAGGATTTATACTGTTAGGGTTTGAGAGTTATGCTCAAGAGAGAAATTATCTTTAGAAATGATTTATCTTTAGAAAAGAATAAAAGTAAATAAGTAAATAGATAATTCTCAAAAATTAAACCATATAAGTACGGACAAAACGGTTAATCTCAACGGCTAGTTAAAAAATTTGTTACTGACACAACAGTTGTAACGGTTAGTTCACCAGTGGTAAAATTTACACTATCAGTGGAAAATGTGAACTAGCAGTGGAAACTTTTTACAAAAATTTCTAAGAGCAGTGGAAAAATAAAATTAGTTTAAAGTAAACTGCTCTTATCATAGTTTTTAGCAAACTAACAGCTATCAACGGATTTGATATGTCTTTACTTGAACCGTTTGCTATGGACTAGCCAACTCTTAATCATAAAGAATATGGTGAGTTGATAACCATATAGTTTTTGGTAAACTATCAACCATAAACGGATTTGACAAGTATTTACCAGTAGCCGTTTGCTCTGGACTAGTTGATTCTTATGTTGATTAGACATGGTGAATCAATAACCATTTGTTGTGTGTCTCAAATACACACCTTTTACGATCAACTCCCAGAAATTTGGTTATGAACCTGCATAATTTAGTATAAAACCAATAATATTCAAACCAAAGTTAGATAACCAAAGTTACTTTTGACCAAGCCACTATTACTAAAAATATCTTCTTATGGTCAACCCGATATAGTAAAATATCACCAATATTAACTCCACCCACCAACCAAAAAGGTAAGTGTAATTACTCCTCTTGATGACCTTTTAGGGTTGACTCTGCCTATAAAAGAGGCTCGAATCATAAAGTAACCATTTGTTTTCCTTCATAAACTCCATTCTGCTGAGGAGTTCTACCTACACTAAATTATCTCTTAATACCCTTTTCTCTGCAAAAATCATTCATAACTCTATTCTTAAACTCTGTCCCACTGTCACACCTGATAATTTTAACTTTCTTATCGACTAGGTTTTCTACTTTTGTTATAAAAGTCTTGATGCGTAGGGATTGCTTACGCACTTTGTTTTACCTCTCAAGGGATCTCAAGAGGCTTACAATCCCCACCAGGCAGTGTACCTGACCGATGTAGTATAGTGTAGTGGCAAGTACCGGGGGATTGATCGTTCTCTCACAGGGAATAGTGGTTCGTTAGGTTAAAGGTACTTACTTCGTAATTAAGGTCTAAGTGGTGGAGATGATATATTTTTGTATTTTTTTGTTTTTTAGGAAAGCAGTAAAATCTCGTTTATTGACAGGAGTGGGCGGAATTAGGTTGCTAGTTCAACTAACCCAAGTTATCTACTTATGCAATAATTAATAAGTTTGAGAAAAACAATGGGTGTGGGGAAAAGTAGTGTTTATTTGATTTCATTGACTCTCCTAACTTCTTTACATGTAATTAGTATGTTGAGTTTGCTGTGGGATGATTGTGGTATTCCTAACAGTCGTGGAGGGCAGCGTGGCGGTGGCGCCGTTCAATTCCCTAACTCTATTAAGCTCCACCTTCACTCTATGACGATACGTCAGTATCCTAATCAAAGCTCACCGATAGAACCTATGCATGAAATTACTACCTTAAAATCGATTAAGCGCACATACGATTCACGTTTCCTAGCTTTCAAGCTTGTATACCATATAGGAAGTTAGCAGGTTTTCTTAAGTTAACGTTAGATTGAAACATTCACCAAATCACAATCACAACATACACATCACATGATTAATAATAGTTAGTTTTCATTAGATCTAAGCAAACACAATTAATTAGCCTACGCATGTGAGGGAAAGAAAAGACAAACATAGAAATCAATACAACACATAGACCATATTGTTATGGATTGGAATGAAACTTATCTTATGATTAAACATGCAAGTTAGGAGGGGTAAAAGTACCCTCTAAGATCTGTAAATCACGTAGCTAGGGTTTATACTAAGTTCTCCACCAAGTTCCTCCTTTAAAACAATAAAATTCGCACTACTATATATAAAAAACGGTGAACGGCGCAGGCCCTAAGATGTGACGCCGTCACGCCGACGATTAGGGTTTTGTGATGGCTCTTCTTGAACGTCCGTCACGCTCCTTGGTTCCAGATTTGCGGCCTTCCCTGACGCCGTCACAGACTTAGGCAAAAATCTCTCTGCCCGTCATGGAGTAACTTCCAATTTCTTGCATTCATAGTCCTACTCGTCACGTTGAAGCGTGTTGATCGCTCACATTCTGTGCACTTATAGGTCCTTTGACGATTTGTTTTTTCCTATTTTCACTCCGAAAACGCAAAATGACTTCTTTTGTGATTTTCTCCTCAAAAGTACCTATAAAATAGAGAAAATAAAGATTTGTGAAATCATCAAATATACGAATTAGACTCAAACTGACTCCCTAAAAAATCGGTTAACCATTTTCGTTCTCATCAAATACCCTTAGCACTTGAGATTGCTTGTCTCAAGCATAATGGCTTTATCCAATTAAGCAATACAATTAGAGGTCATTAATGCGAACATAAATAAATTACAATAGTAGTCGTTCCACTTTTACTCAAAATAAGACACGGAGAAAATATACTAGCACCTTTCAGTAGTGTATGGATACTCACATCTCTCTGGTTGATATATGTAAATTAATATGTAAAGAAATGGATAATATCACTTCACCCTGACATTAGTAAATTAGATTTACCATAGCGATGAGTAGATCGAAACACTCTCCAATAGGCGTAAGCACCTTAGGAGAAATATCTATCAAAGAGGCATTACTAAATAGGTTATACGAAAAGTTAGGGATATTGGAAAAACACGTTTGGTGGATAAGGGATAGCTTTACTGGTGAGCTAGTTCAACACTTGTTAGTATACAATTACAAGTGCTTGCCAAGCCAAACTAGAACTCAACTTAGAACTATCGAAAATAAAAATGAAATATAACTTAGAAATAAGAGATAAGGTAGCGGAATGATGATGTTTTTTTAATTTTATTTTTTTTTTGCACCTTTACCCTACCATCCAAAATGAATATAACCATCAATGGGATTAAACTTCCCTACACGTTGAATCTTTGTACATACTGTTACATTTACTATTCTACTGACTCGATATTTGAAAAATCAAAAACATCTTGGGGATACTTTTAAAACGATTTTGCAATATGGGAGGTAATAAACGATGTTCTTCGCCTCATTACCCATAACACAGTACTTTTACCATGAGTCCAATCATCCCAATAACCAATATGTACAAGATTATAGACTACACTTAGCAAAATGTAAACCAAATTAGAATAACTTGACACATGGGTTAATCAAATAACAATAATGCACTAAATGAGTGCATACCAAAGGTAGAGACATAAGCGATTTTGGTTGCACATTTGGGGTCGGATGTAAACAAATTCTCTTAATGTATGATTGCTTAAAAAGTTAGAAACGAAAGGATAGCTCTGTGAGTGATGATCACTAGTGGGTATCGTGTACCAAATAATGTGGTACATCGCAAAGGGTGGGAGAATTACATTGACAATGTATCAATGTTAATATTATAATAACAGGTGTAAAACATGGGTATATCCTAATGACTCTATCATGTTAGTAACATCCACATCTACACGAATTGTTATTAGTACTCACTGTGACTCGGCAATGGTCACTGGGCGCAAGTTCTGGAATCTAATACTACCGGTTACACACATAAGCATTTAAAGTGAATGTTCCTCTTCCTACAATTTCTAGGGGGCGTGAACTCATCAGACTTTATTTGTGGTGGAAAAATTAGATGGTACGATTATGTTGTATACATAATTCTCCTATCCATGAGACGTCTTATTTAGGATAAAGTTCACTTCCTACAAATAATGTGTAAAAAATTTTAATATTTGCTGTAAATTACTGTCCCTAACGAGTGTCGTCCAGTTTTATGTACTAACAACTTACTATCAACAAGCAAAATCAAGCCATTAATGGTATCCTATGAGTAATCATTAAATCTACCCTTATTTTACCCCCCCTACACTTAAGTTGAACATTGTTTCCACAATGTTCTAAAAAATAAGGAATGAAAAATAATAAAGGTTAAAAGGAAGAAACTCGGATACTCCCCTGATTCGTCTTTATGCAACGTGAAGTAACTATGGTTAGATCTTCCTCAAGAAGATTGAATAATCAAAGCTTCCCTTCCAGTATATGCATCATCTTCTTGTCTTAAATAACCTGTTAAAATGGAAATACTACAAGAAACCTCGCGTAAAATCGGCGGCATTATTCATATATATATAGACGTTAACCTAGAAAGCAAGTAAGATATAATGCTTGTGGAATGAATTTTCTATAGGTTTCCTGGAATTTATAAGATGAGATTTTAACAAACATACAAGTTCCGTTAGAAAACTTAATCAACAAATAAATTCCAGAATTTTACACCTGACGTCGTCAGGTATTAACCCCTGACGCCGTCAGAGTGGTATGACAGAAAGTTTTAGTTGTGTTTCCGGAAAATTTCTTGGAAAACCTATGTCTTAATTCCTGGAAATTCTGCAGAAAAATCATTATGACTCGATACAAGCATTTGACTCTAACAATTACAAGTATGTATGCTTATTATTTATTGTTGTGATTCATGTTTCGATATGTTCTTTTAAACTTATTTAGATTTCCCTTACACTTAACTTTTGCAAAATACCTTTATATGTGGTTAAGACGAAGTTAAAAACAAAGTAAAGCATTTTTACAATCAAGTTAAATCATGAATCTCAAACAATAACAATAGACATGCATACGGAAACAAATAAAACATAAAAACAAACAAAACAAAGATAGGCATGGGGTGCCTCCCACGAAGCGCT
>LBNU01033010.1:11400-22761 GCA_014162995.1 Artemisia annua
TTTAGGCTCGGGCATGCTCTCATCAAAGGTAACATTGAGAGATTCCTCAATCCTCATTGTTTCCTTGTTAAGCACTATGTATGCGTTACTAGTTTGAGAGTATCCTAGGAACACACCTTCATACAACTTTGGGTCGAATTTGGTGAGATATTCTTTGGTGTTTAGTATAAATACTTTGCAACCAAATACTCTAAAATACTCTAAGGTAGGTTTTCTATTCATAAGTATTTCATAAGGAGTTTTATTTATAATCTTTCTTATGTAGACTCTATTAAAGATGTAACACGCGGTATCTAGGGCATGACACCAAAACTTTTGTGGAATGGATTGCTCGTCAAGCATTGCACGACTCATCTTTCTTAACTTACAATGTGTTCTTTCAACAATCTCAAGCGATTGAGAAGTGAACGAGCCCGATAAGTTATAAGATATTCCATGTTGTTCACAAAAGCTTCCAAATTGCATTTTATCAAATTCACTACTATGATTTGTTTTAATTGAAACAATTGAACAATCAAGTAGGTTTTCAAGTTTCTTTCTTTAAATGTTGAATTTATTTAAGACTCCATCCTTGTTTTCTAAAAATAATACCCAAGTGTAATTTGAATAATCATCTACAATCATCAAAGTGTAGAAGTTTCCTCCGTAGCTTTGGATTGGAGATGGACCATACAAATCCAAGTGAATTAACTCTAAAACCCTATTAGTTGCTACTTCACTTTTACTTTTATTATTTGTTTGTCCTTGACTCCCTAGACATGTATCACAATAGTGTCTTTCGAAGCTCAACTTTGGTAAATTCCGTACTAGCTCGTTGGAAGCTAGGTTTTGGACTAACCTCATATTGGCGTGACCTAGTCTCCTATGTCAAAGCGTTGAGTTGTCCACCATGGACGTAAGACATATGTGTTGCTTAGAGTTATCACCCAACTTGCATGTATACAAGTTGTTTCTCCTATGACCTTTTGCTAACACAACACCATTTTACTAATAGTACAATCTACCTTAGTAAATTTAACGTCACAATCATCATCACTTAATTGACTCACACTAATCAAATTAAAGTTTAGATCTCTAACATGCTCAACATTGGTAATTTCTATGGAGTCATGAAGGACATTACCTTTGCCGACAATTTTGCCGTTGAGTTCGCCCCCAAAAATGACATGATTGCAATTATACGTCGTGTATGATGTGAACAATCTTCTATTCCCGGTCATGTGTTTAGTGCAACCACTATCCACTATCCACTCATCCGGTTGTAGATCACTTTTGAGACAAACCTCAAGTTTTTCTTGAGCCATAAGGCAAGTGGCTTCATTTGTTGGTTGATCTTCATCTTCACTATCACTCCAAGCTCCACCAACGAATGCTTTGTTCACCTTGGGCTTCGGGCAATCATTCATAAAGTAGCCTTTCTCATCGCAATTGTAGCATGCTTGAGAGTGCCTAGAAGTTTCACCAACTTTGTTGTCAACAACTCGACTTCCTCCAAAGTTGTNCAACCACTATCCACTATCCACTCATCCGGTTGTAGATCACTTTTGAGACAAACCTCAAGTTTTTCTTGAGCCATAAGGCAAGTGGCTTCATTTGTTGGTTGATCTTCATCTTCACTATCACTCCAAGCTCCACCAACGAATGCTTTGTTCACCTTGGGCTTCGGGCAATCATTCATAAAGTAGCCTTTCTCATCGCAATTGTAGCATGCTTGAGAGTGCCTAGAAGTTTCACCAACTTTGTTGTCAACAACTCGACTTCCTCCAAAGTTGTTTCTTCCACCACTACCTCGGTTACCAAACCTATTACCCCTCCTATAGTTACCACCTCTCCTAAAGAACCTCCGAAAGTTCTTAGCCATGAGGTTGTATTCTTCGTCGCCCACATCATCTTCTTTGTTGCTATCATCTTAACTATCACTATCATCACTAGCTTGGCTACTAGTGACTTTAGCTTTAAGAGCCAAAGACTTAACCTTCTCCTTCTTGTCTTTGGTACTTGCCTTGTCATTCTCGAGGATCATTTCATAGACTTTAAGGTTTCCAATGAGCTCGTCAAGAGGAAGTTCAGCCAAGTTCTTGGCTTCTTCTATGGCCATCACCTTTGGCCTCCACTTTACTGGAAGTGCTCGAAGAAACTTTCTCACATGGTTCTTCTTATAGAAGCTAGGATCTAGAGCCGTGAGGCTAGTGATAATAGCATTGAACCTTGTGTAACCATTATCAATGGTTTCTTCATCCGAGATCGAGAACTTCTCATATTGTTATATGAGTAGATCGATCTTGCAATCCTTTACTTGAGAATTGCCTTGGTGAGTGATGATGAGAGAACGCCAAATCTCCTTGGCGGTTTTACAAACATGGACCTTCTCGAACTCCCTTCGAGGTAGAGCATTGTAGATTAACATCTTGCTTCATCATTCTTGCCAAGTTTTCTCCTCTCATCATCTTTAAGATCCGCATGTGGCTTTTCCACCAACAATTTTGTTTCGGGGTCTTCCACCATGAACACAAAGTTGACGTTTTGGATGATTTCCCACAAATCAAGATCTTTAGACCTAACATAGGTCTCAAACTAGGTTTTCCAAAAACAAAACCCATAGGTTTCTAGCAAAGGTGGTCTTTGCATAGAACACCCCTCAACATAGTTCTCTTGAGCGATGGATCTATACTCTACTTTACCAAAAATCTTAGTTAGGATTTTAGATTTTTGGGAAAGAAGTTTTTGACTTAAAACGACTTCTCGGGAAGGCTTTAACGCTCAAAAACTTGAGTATTCCGCTCTGATACCAATTGTAGAACCGTAGAGGGGGGTGAATACGGTTTCTTCGGCTTTTAGAACGTTTAAAAACTTTAAGCCTAGAAGAACACCAAGTGGTCTAGAAGAGAACTACCACTATCACAAGCACAATCCAAAGTATATAAAGCGAGTAAAAGACACCACGATATATACTGGTTCCGGATGAGGGGTTTAGACCATCCGTACGTCCAGTTGCGAATCCACGACACGATACTATTCAACTAGTATAATCCTTTCGGTGGACTATAAACCGTTACAATTCACTCCACCAATATTCAACAATATTGATGCTCACAAAGAAGGAGTTACTCCCACGGTATTCCGCCCTCGGAAACCACCCTAAAGAATCTCGTGATTCGACTTAATCTTTGGTCACCAAGACCACAACCAAAACTTCCACTCGGAAGTATCAAACCCCAACTAGATCCCCAATGATCTAGGCTTGGTCACCAAGACACAAGACTTCCCTTACAAACAATTGGATGAATGAAAAAGTGTTTGTTCAACCAAGCCCTAACCTAACCTAGAGACTCGATTGTAATAGAAAGGGTATAGATAAGAAGACCCTTGACACAATCACAAGAGTGGATTAAGTTCTTGTGATTCTTCCCTTGTAAGGAGATGTGTTTATTTCAAAGATGTTAGTGTGTTTAACTAAGAACACAAGATAGAATTATAGAGATTAGAGAGAAAGAATATAGAGAGAAAGAATAATGGCAAGGGGTGAGGAATACAAGAGGTAAGGGGGTTATTTATAGGCCAAGACCCAAACTTGGGAAAAATTTACTGAGGCCGGCGCGACACCCGCGCGTCAACGCGCGGGCAGCGCCAGGAGTCTGTCTCAAGTTTTCCCAAAACTTGGGTGTTGGTCCTTGTAAATACCTATCCTTGCTAAACCCCCAATCGTACTTCACACTAAACCTTAACATTAATCAATCTAAGGTTTACCAACTCAAATAGCCAATTTGGAAAATGTTTTGTGAAGTGTTTATAAGAAAACCAAATACCAAGGGTAGAAGAGTACAAAGGGTAATTTGGTAGGGGTAGAAATGGTATTCTTCGCATGGCATAATAGAGAAGAGAATATGCCATGGGATATTCCCCCATAGGGAAGAGTATGTGAGGTTGGGTTAGAAAGTAACCATGGTTAGGTTAAGCAGGCCCGTGCCGGCATTTCCCTTGTCATTAAACAAAGTAAATTAAAGGGATATATGTCTTCGCTAACAAATAATTTTAATATTTTGCTCTTACAATATAATATTTACATCGTATACAAATAAAATATATATAAGTAAATTAAAGGGACATATGTCTAGTTAATGAAAGATAGTACCCTGGTTAGTTTTCCATTTAATTGAATCACGAGAAATGGCACTTATATAATGGGTCGTGATCACATATCCAACCTTTTTAGCATGAGTTATTAATTTGCTTGGTTATTAAAAATATTTAAAAACTTCTGAACTATTGTATGGCTTTTATTTCTTATGTTTCATTGCCACGTTATGTTTTTTGATACACGTATTGAGTTGATCAATGTGTCCTTACTCGACATTTTTTGAGCTGATCAATATATCTTTACCATACACCTATTGTAGACGACGAGATATAAATTGTAGAACCGTAGAGAGGGTGAATATGGTTTCTTCGGCTTTTAAAACGTTTAAAAACTTTAAGCCTAGAAGAACACCAAGTGGTCTAGAAGAGAACTACCACTATCACAAGCACAATCCAAAGTATATAAAGCGAGTAAAAGACACCACGATATATACTGGTTCCGGATGAGGGGTTTAGACCATCCGTACGTCCAATTGCGAATCCACGACACGATACTATTCAACTAGTATAATCCTTTCGGTGGACTATAAACCGTTACAATTCACTCCACCAATATTCAACAATATTGATGCTCACAAAGAAAGAGTTACTCCCACGGTATTCCGCCCTCGGAAACCACCCTAAAGAATCTCGTGATTCGACTTAATCTTTGGTCACCAAGACCACAACCAAAACTTCCACTCGCAAGTATCAAACCCCAACTAGATCCCCAATGATCTAGGCTTGGTCACCAAGACACAAGACTTCCCTTACAAACAATTGAATGAATGAATAAGTGTTTGTTCAACCAAGCCCTAACCTAACCTAGAGACTCGATTGTAATAGAAAGAGTATAGATAAGAAGACCCTTGACACATCACAAGAGTGGATTAAGTTCTTGTGATTCTTCCCTTGCAAGGAGATGTGTTCTTTCAAAGATGTTAGTGTGTTTAACTAAGAACACAAGATAGAATTAGAGATATTAGAGAGAAAGAATAATAGCAAGGGGTGAGGAATACAAGAGGCAAGGGGGTATTTATAGGCCAAGACCCAAACTTGAGAAAAATTTACCGAGGCCGGCGCGCCACCCGCGCGTCAACGCGCGGGCAGCGCGCCAGGACTCAGTCTCAAGTTTTCCCAAAGCTTGGGTGTTGGTCCTTGTAAATACCTATCCTTGCTAAACCCCCAATTGTACTTCACATTAAACCTTAACATTAATCAATCTAAGGTTTACCAACTCAAATAGCCAATTTGGAAAATGTTTTGTGAAGTGTTTATAAAAAAACCAAATACCAAGGGTAAAAGAGTAGAAAGGGTAATTTGGTAGGGGTAGAAATGGTATTCCTCACATGGCATAATAGAGAAGAGAATATGCCATGGGATATTCCTCTATAGGGAAGAGTGTGTGAGGTTGGGTTAGAAAGTAACCATGGTTAGGTTAGAGATAGCATATTCCAAAGGTATATTCCTTTGCTTCTGGGGAAAGAATGTGACGGATGGTTGAGATGATTTTGTTTGAGTTGGATGGCTAGGATCAAAGGGAGCCTATGTTTGGATTTCAAATAATTGGCATGTGGGAAATATGGAGGGTTGAGATATGTTGTAAGAGGATGAATGGTTAGGATGTAAAGTGTGCAAGGAATATAAGAGATGTGATGTTGTAAGGGATTGTGTAAGAGATTTGGATATGGAAGGGATATGGTGAGTTGGCTAGTGTGTGTAGAGAGGAAAAAGTTGTGAGTAGTGTGTGTATTTTGAAATCAAGTGTGTGTACACAAGGTGTATAAGTGTGTGTATAAAGATTGTATGGGAAGTTGGTAGATTGAGAGAATATTGTGTGGGAGTATGTGAATATTGTGTGTGAGATGGAGGGAGACAAAAGGTACACATTGTAAGGAATGTGTAAGAGAATATTGTAAGAGAATGTTGGGAATGATTTTGGGAAGGATTGTAGGAGATTTGGTGTAGTTGTCATTTTGTAAATAAGATTAAGAAATTAAGACATAATCTAATTGTCATTAAGAAGAAAGTGTCTAGACAATTAAGATTATGAGTTGAGAAATTTATAGGTTACTTATAAGTTCAAGTAACATAACGTCGAGAATCCATAGTTTCATATCTCGTGACTTTCCACGACTCGACGTTCTCAACTAATACCTTGGTTCAAACAAATTAAGTGCTTTGCCTTGATGTAAAACATAACCCAAGTGGAAAAGGATGCGTTTACGCAAAGTGACCTTTGACTTAGTTTGACCAATAAGGGAGTAAACCCGTTACGTAATTAGAGAAGACGTAAGCACGGGATATGAGCAAATGGATGCTTTCACATGATGTTACGTGAAATATATAAGCTCCCTAAGTTTAGAAAAGCCTTGGCTAGAGGCGATAGTTAGAAAACATGAGTTGGCGTTTTCCCGTAAATGGGTGCTTTAAAAGTTGGATCTCTCTAATCCCAAAACTCGTTTCGAGTGTTCTCAATTAAGCACATAGCATATTCATACCTGTATTGAAAGATCCACATTTGTCGGGTAAGGGGAAAGCCGACTTTCAAATTTCGCCCGAAGCCATACAGTGGCCTGGCGCGTCACCCGCGCGTTGACGCGCGGGCAACGCGCCAGGAGCAGATATGTTTATTTATTTGTTTCGTATGTTTATTTGTCATCATTAAAACATTATGAGATCTTGATAATGTTGCCTCAACAATCTACCCCTTTTTGATGATGACAAATAAAATCCGAAAGCAAATAAAATTATAAAACGTAGCGAAGACAAAGCGCGCCTTTGATGTAGCTTGCGTCTTGACTTTGCCTTGTAATTTGGTGAAGCCTTTCTTTCTTTAGACTTGAATAGGTCTTCACTCTTGCTTTCTTTCTCCCCTTTTGTCAAATCAAAAAGGTGAGACTTCCATTGAATGGGAAAGTAGCTTGTTCCAATAGCACCCAAACGTGCTCCCCCTTGTTTCAAGGCGGGGATCCATGGGTCAAGAGCCTCACTTTTGCGGTGGCCTAGCTACATAAAAAGCACAACATGCAACAAACAAGAAATCCTCACATGTGAAAGTTCCAAAATGGGTTAGATGACCATTTGGATACTTGCAACATGGGTTAGTCCTCATAAAAATACGTTTATATGTGTATATATATTTGTCCCATATGACTCCAATAACCATTTGTTGAGCATGGTACATGAATTATTTAATGTGGATATATGCATTATGTTCTATAAATACGAACATAACAAGACATCACATATTATCACAATAAACTACATAAGCATCTTTATTGAAGGAAACACCATGTAGGTCATACAAGAAGACTAATATATGATCATAACATACATTATTCAAACAAGCTTATGAAAGATCTTAAGTGGGCATATACAAGTATGAGTTGTGATAAATATCATATCTAATCTTGGAAATTTTGACAAGATCAATATTATCGAGATTAAGCAAGATAAATTGTGTCAAATTTTCTTGTTCAATGCACATTGTATAGACATGTAGAATTTTG
This sequence comes from Artemisia annua, assembly GCA_014162995.1. NCBI lineage: Eukaryota > Viridiplantae > Streptophyta > Magnoliopsida > Asterales > Asteraceae > Artemisia > Artemisia annua. The sequence goes on from LBNU01033010.1 coordinate 19,029, forward strand.
GATATTATCAATTATTGTTTGAATAATGAATTGATACATATCTTTCCTCTTGGAAGACTTTTATTAGAGCTTCCTTCCATGCCTTCACATAAGTCCTAATCACATAAACACATAAGCTCTAAGAGCACCTAAAGGACTTGCAAATAATTTCTTGATAACATGTTTAAAAAGATTGTTCTCTTAAGATGGATTGCTAGCCCTACTCTTCTCGCAATTCCCTACCCGCTTAGTGAATTCGTTTCACAACACTCCGAATGTATATGTGTTAGTTGTATGTGCTTGCTTGGGTTTCTCGTAGCTTTCCCGTGGCATCATTATTCCACATATAGAAAGACCCTCGCAATCTCTTACCCGTCAAACACTCCCTCCAAAAGTATATGACTTTGACGAATTAAGATTGTATTGATTGAAATAAAAATTGAAGTTGTAAAAATTTGAATCAAAATAAAATAAACTCACTAACAATGTAAAAGCTAAAAACTCATATAAACATATCTAAATGGATGTTGAATTAAAAAGCACAAAATTTTAAAAAATATAGTAAAATTAGATTATAAAAATAATAAATGGTTAAAAAGTTATTTCAATTTGAAAATAAAGGTGAATTTTTAGTTGAAAAGTGACACATGTCACTCTATGATTGGAGCTCCTTATCTTAATTTTTAGTGAAGGCCACAACTTAAATGCTTTATATAGTAAGTATAGATATAATGAAGTTGCACAGTTTCTTTATTATGCAACTAAAGTTGCACTATGAATGATGATACTGATGCTTTCTATTTCAAATAGTTAAACGCTATAGCTTAACTGGTTTTATAAAATTCACACACTAGTTTTAATAATTCTAAGTACAGTCAAACGGAAGATTTTCCTAATATCTAGTTACATCTATTGTAAGAACAAAGAATTTTTGTTCCATTCATTTGTCAAAGTGGTTTCATGAATCATTACAACAAAAGTTAGCTTTTTAGTTTTTACCAATCACTTTTCCAATGAGTTCTAAATAATTCCTAGACATTGTCTGATAGGAACGAGGTACTTTTTGATTGCTAGTGGTAAAATCTAACGGTACTTTAATATTACCGTGTTCTTGAGTTACAATTTGAGCGGAAATGAAAGGAAACTGAATATATTTTTTTTTGTGTTCTAGAGTTTCTAAGAAAGGAAATGTAATTTAAAAGCAAAATGAAAGTAACTTTTTAAATGGGTGACAGGGTTTGTCCACCACCTACCTCTCTCACGTTTTTTTGACAGGACAAGACAATTTTTAATAGTTTATATTTCGTATATTTTGTCTTCTACTATTAAACTTTACGGTTTTTGTTCCTCATTTTTTTAAGCAATTTTACTCATTTTATTAACAAAACAAAGACAGTTTTTATGGTATACTGCTCAGTATTTTTTGTATTTTAATATTTTTGACTTATCAAACTTTACAAATTCTCTCACATTTTTTTATTTTGCAGTTTTATAATAAAAACAAAATTATATATAAATATATATATATATATATATATATATATATATATATATATATATATATATATATATATATATATATATATATATATATATATATATATATATATATATATATATATTTTTTTTTTTTGATGGTGTGTAAATCCTATTTAATGATGTGTGAATCCACAACCCCCATTTTAAAGGTTTGACATTAAACAAATAAAGGACATAAATGTAATTTGAACAAGTTTATTTACTTTTTTCTCTAACTCAAAAACATACCTTATTGTTACTTTACTTTTCATTTTCTTTATCTTGTGAACATACAAAACAACATTTACTTTTGTTTTCACATTCTTTTCATATTCCTATTCCTTTTCTTCTTCTTTTTATTTAAAAACTCGAGAACACGTTGATAGTGTTTAGTTCTTAGGGCTTCTAATACATATTTTGTGAAAGTAACTTATTATTCATCACACTTAAGTACATTACGTCTTTGCTCAAATACGAAATAATAAGATAACAATTGTTTTTCTTTGATTTGGTACCAATTATATGTCATATTTTGTTAAGTCAAAGGGGAGACCTTCTTTATATTGGTTCCATATTGTTCCCATGCCAACGAATTTGAAGTTCATGGAAGTCTACTTCATGTCCACAAACATTATACAACAACTTTTTTGACAATTATTTTATTGTTTATTCTTTATGTTTATACATCTCATATCTTTTATATAATAAAAGAATTACATCATTTCGGAGTTTTTTTGACAAAACAATCTTAGTGGAAAAAAAATTGGACCAATAGGAATGCTTGATTTTGACACGTAGGCGAAATCGAGCAATATGATTGGCCAATAAAAAGTCAAAATTGAATTGATTTTGGTCAAACTTTAATAAATTTGGTTGAGAATTTGATTGAGATAAAAAAACACATAAAAATATAGGTGTCAAATTTATAAAAATAAAAACTTAAAAAAAGAGGAGGTAATTAATAAAACATTAGTGGTTGAATTGTAAATATTATATGGAGTTAAGTGTAAAATTATAAATCCCCATATTTTTTTTATAACTTTAAATAATAAACAAATAACCCCTTACGCTTTATAACCCCTACACTTTATAATATAAATTTTGTTTACAGTTACATGATTATTAGTATTGGTTTGAGACTTTCATCTATTAAACTTACAAAATTTATAAATTTACGAATTAGTTTTAATATACGTTAAATACTTTTAAAATAAATATTAGTTTCAAACTTTCATCTATTAAAATATAAATAAGAACTCATGTTATCCTATTTAAAAGTTTAATCTATACATACACGGGTTTGAATATTAAATACAGTTAAATTATTATTAACGGTAATATAAATATCAAATGGTAAGTACGAGTTGCTGTGATATGAAAATAAATATACACGATTGTACTTATAACGACTCATGTAATTATTATTTAAAGTTTATATACGGATATCCGGGAAAAAAATTTTAAAAACTTCATCAACGCTCATTATGTGCTACTAAACTCGCACATTTTGTACAACATGATATCAATAGTTGAAGTTAAACAACAACATCAACCTCAATATTAACATCTATGTCAGTTAAACAAAGTTAAATCTTTCATCCAATAAAATTTTTACAAAATATTAATTGATATTAATACATAATGAAAAACTCATGCATACTTATTAGTTGTACTTATATCATAATTTTCACGGGTAAATTCTTATATATCCATATAGTAAACAAAAATTTTAAAATAAATTTGATTTATGTGTAAACCCATATGATCAAAGAACCTTTGGCCCAATAACATTATAAGAAGACACACTCAAGAATCCAATACAAGGTCGATGCCACGGTTATATTTACAATTTCTGCTAACTATTTTTCTTACTTTCGCACGTGTTGATGCTCCAACTTTTTAAATTATACATAAGATTTTCTGTTTTTAAACGATAATACTATATAATTAAATTTTTCCGAAAAACCCCGTGCGTGCACGGGTATTATAACTAGTACAGAAGCAAATCAACTAAAATTTATTTGATATTAGCTTGTTTTTTTTTAATCTGTAGAATTGGTCTGCTATTTTGTGTTACTTAACCACCAAAATTATTTGTAACAAAAAAGCAGCCTAATATATTCTAACTCGTTACTCGTTACTGGATCCATCTATTCAGCCATGGGCTATGGCCCTATTATAAACTCAAGAAAAAAATTATTCGTAAAAGTGAACTCAAAGAAAGAATAGAGAAAAA
>LBNU01033015.1:5538-31434 GCA_014162995.1 Artemisia annua
TATATGATAATCCGAATGAGGGAATAGTTTCATTCCGAAATAAGATATTTTGTTTTACTATTTTGAATTCAAAAATTTACTATGATACTCAAATATATAGCATACCCATACCCCAACCACTTGGCTCTTATGAAAACTATTATACCTGTAGGACCCACTTTATACCTAAACTCATATCGATTGTGATTGATGGAAGCATACCAAACGCACCCTTAATTGGTAGGAGTCTCAAAGAAGTAAGGGGTTCAATCAATGTGTTCTTTTTCTGTCAAATTGTACTATAAATTATGGGAGATGATTTACACACTCTCCCAATTGATTGGGACACTCCAATTTAGTGTGTTTGGACATTTATAACCTCACAGTTACTGTTACATTTTCACCCATGTGAGGGTACAGATGTCTAAACACACTATTTTGGAGTATCTCAATCAATTGGGAGAGTGTGCAAATCATCTCCCATAAATTATGGTTTCTAAGATTTTGTTAGATTGTAAAAGTTATTCCAAGATTTATTGCGAGCAACCATTTTTATACTTTTTAGAAAGATATGTAACATCAAATGCATGCTACTGTAATTTGTTTTGCTAAACAAAGGTAGAAAAGGGAGTAATATGGAGTAATTCATTAGGAAGTAGTTGCATTATTAAAAAGGATGCATTTTTATTCTCAATCTTAATCAAACAAGTAAAAGTAAAACAAGATTTATTTCTATGTTTTGTTATATATACTAGACGAGAACCTGTGCATAATAATAAGATTTTCAGTGGCAAACATTTATAATTGTAGTATCTGGATTGAAATGTGAATCGGGATTAAGAACAAGAATTGGATGAATATGTAAAATACGAAAAAAATGAATATAGATGATCAAAACAATAAAATTAATAAATAAAAAAATAACAATTATTACAGTATATAATCACAAATAATATAGTCTACACAATAACATAGCTCACACAATAATCACACCAATATTACTAATTGTTTTCAAGAATTTCAAAATATGTGTATCTTATTATTTCCTATAATAGTTACTAAAAGTTTTCAAGAATTTCAAACCGTGTGTATGCTATTGTTTTCTAAGATAGTTTTTAAGTTTTCAAGTTTAAGGATTAAATTGTTTTCTAAGATAGTTTTTAAGTTTTCAAGTTTAAGGATTAAGGAAAATGATGTAAATGTTTAATAAATAGTATAGATAAATATGAGTAACCTGGTATAGCTATTCATTGTCTTTTAGAATAATTTATACTTTTATTTTACAATTTATCATGTTATTCTAGACATGTGGTTAAAGTTTTGTATTATTTTCATATGCAGTTATATATAACACACCGATGAATTTCTTTCATCTTCTTTAATTGTATGTTACGAAATTATCCCACCTGAATAAGTAAATATCGACTTCTCTGGGCCGTGCTAAGCACGGCCAAAGAAACTACCTAGTTAAATACTTTAAGAAGTACATACATCGTTAAATAAAATTTGAAAATGTAAAAGTTAACAAAAACGCTGTGAAAAATATTAAATAATTAAAAGATAGCGATATATTTGGCCAATAATTGAGGTCAAATATGGGTTCTGAAAAATATCAACTTGATTAAAAATGCACAAGTACTTGGTTAGTTTGTTCACGACTGCTATTTGCTTATTATAAATCCATCGTTTAAGTCACAAAAGACTTTCACGGGGTCACTGAGTTATTTTTATCATTCACTGACTCCATCATCTTAATCCTGGTTCTTGTCTCCACTCTCTGAGATCCGCCTCGGGTTGTGATGAGTCTTTCTTTCATATCCTGAAGAACTTCTTGAAGATGACTCCCCGAATGTTTACTAACATTCAGGGACTTGTTCTATACTAAAGTTGTTTTTTTTTTATTCAAATCCTATACATGAGATCAGTGGGAACTAAATTGACCCCAACAATATCTTTTGATCATATTCTTGTAGGTGTTAGCAGGTTCAAATTATGGGTCAAGTATGCATAAACTGTGATTTTTTTTTAATTTTTTTAATTTCTTTTTTAATAATAGTACAAGATAATTTAGTATGTGATGACAAAAATTATCAAAATATCTAAAATTAAAAGGGATAATTCAAAAAATGACCACGCTGCCAAATCGATGAGGATTTTTGACATTCGATTTGAAAATTCTTAAACTGACCAGTTGTCCGGTTGCCCAAAAACGTGTCGTCCCCCATGGAACGCCAAGTGTCCCAAGTTGCCCAAAAAAAAGGAGGCTTTGCCTAAAACTTCGCCACTTGGCGTCCCCCCGTTAAGTGTTGCGTTTGGCAACTGGTCAGTTTAAGAATTTTCAAATCGAAGATCAAAAATCACCATCAACTGGCAACTTGGTCATTTTTGGAATTATCCCAAATTAAAAATACCATTATACCCTTATTTCACTATTCACTCAAGTTTTGGTTCAAGAATAGATAGGTAGATGTCTCGATCAGAGAACCAAAGTGTAAAAGTGAAATGAAGAGAAATTATATAAATAAATAAGTTATTCCAACATGCCATATATGACTATGCTTAACATTAGACGCCATTTTAGAACAAGTACTAGGTTGATAACTGCTTTGCTTATTATAAAGTCATCATTTAGCTAAGTCACAAAAGACTTTGTAGCTTTGTAGACACTCCCCCAGATACATAAACGTCAGAGCAAAAATGGTGACAGCAGGATCCATTGGGGTCGCTGTAAAGACATTGATGATCGCATTGTTTTGTTTGATGGTAGTTATGTTTGCTTACTTATTTGTTTTTGGCGACTACACGACTTGTTTAGACATTCATTCAAGGTATATACGAAACTTTACTGGTAGATCATTTTCTGGATTATTAATAGGATCTTTAAATTAATTAAATGTGTGTTCAGGAGCTGATTATTGCTATGTACTCGATCTGTATATATATATTTTTGGGATTATTCCAAAAATGACCAAGTTGCCCAATCGAAGGGGATTTTTTACCTTGAATTTGAAAGTTCTTAAACNAATCCTCCAAAACTGTTTATATAATAATACCGAAGTTTTAGACACTGGAGACCCCTAAAAATCGGAGGCCCTGTGCGGTTGCCTATGCCGCACATGCTCAAATCCGGGCTTGAAAATGACCAAGTTGCCCAATCGAAGGGGATTTTTTACCTTGAATTTGAAAGTTCTTAAACTAGCCATACGCGCAGTTGCCCAAAAACGTGTCACCGCACATGGACGCCAAGTGTCCCAAGTTGCCCAAAAAAAGGAGGCGTTGCCCAAAATTTTGACACATGGCGTCCCCTGGTTGACTGGGTTTTGGGCAACTGGTCAGTTTATGAATTTTCAAATCCAAAGTCAAAAATCCCCATCGATTGGGCAACTTGGTCATTTTTGGAATTATCCCTATATTTTTGATGTTACAAAACTTAGTTAATAAAGCTACTGAATTTTGCAAAAAAAGTTTTCAAGAATAACAGGATATATATCTGAGTGTGTATTTTTGGATCTTACACTTCAACTTTTTCAGGTTTATGTTGGAATATTATGTTTTTAACGTTGAAACAATTTCATCTCGGTAAATATAATTGACAAATTTGTTGCAGGTGGTTTTTGCAGATAATAACGGATTTTACCATTTATGTCGTCGTTCTAGGGGTATGAAATTACATCACTTCGTACTTTCGTAAGGCTAAGCTATTGGTTGTTTGCCATTCTTACTGTAACACTCATTCAATTATTGTTTCTGAAACATATGCATGGAGAAAGGAAATCACTGGTTCATATTATGTGCTTAACATCGTTTATCAGTTGTGGGCTGTGACTTCTTTTGTGTTTGCTTTTAGAATCAACTAGCTAGATTATTATGTGGTTTATATCGGTAATCTGTGATTAGGCCTGGTATGCTTACAAGGAATCAAGTTGGATCATCGCACTTGCTTTAATGGTTCCTACGTATCTTGCAGGATGGTAATCTGGTTTTATTAGTAATTAGCATATTGTAAAGTTTTTCGGTATAATTTCCCAACGATGTAAGAATTTTGGTGTTTGCTTTAGGCTTATACACTGAATAAAATGGTATTGTTTTTATATAGCATTATTAGCATTGGATACATCCTTACGCAGTTCTACAAGTTGTCACCCGAAGAATCTTCCAAAGATCCATTATACTTTGTGTTAGCGAGACGTCAAAAAAGGTAAGAACTTATAAGCAGTAGTGGATTAACTTAACTCTCCAATACGTTGTACGTATACCACATATTTTTAGCAATGAGGGCGATACTTGCATGTATTTTGATATATAAACCGATTATATTGTAAATGGATGTTTTATGTGGAAGTTATTGAGTACGTATAGTACTGCTATGTTCACTAATTATTCTTTGTCCATGTTTTCATATATTTATGAATTTTCATTCCCATGTTCACATGCAAACATCTCTTTCTTTTTCAGTTATAATTGATAGCATGTGGTAAGATATACTAACATTTTTTTTTTTAAATAATAATAATATTGGGCATAGGGACGGGGCTGGATACACGGACACAGGAAGACATTATGTTGTAACAGCAAGAATAATATACTCTGCACTAGGTTGCGTGGCGCTCGGAATGATGATTTACAGTGTTTATGTTGATTTATCTCCATCGTATATCAAATATTTCACGTCGTAAGTTTCATTCATTTTCTTTGAAAGTAAAATATAACCTCTTTTAGCAACTTGTTAGTTTAATATAAAATTTGCCGTTAAAAAAATAAATAAAANTTTTTTTTTTTTTTTTTTTTTTTTTTTTTTTTTTTTTTTTTTTTTTTTTTTCACACAAAGGGGGTCCCTTTAATTTTTTTTGATTTTTTGATTTTTTCGAGTTTTTTTTAAAATTTTTATAATTTTGTTTATATAAAAGACTGTAAACCTGAAAGTATGTTTAATAAGTCAAACGCTTAAAACTGTCAAAAATACGGAACAGAAACTGATAAAAAACTGTGTTATATTGGAAACAAAGGGTGGACAAACGGAATCTTTGACCAAACCCCTCTTATGTCACATCATAGGGGGTCTCTATAGTATGTCCCTCTTGTTTAAGTTATATATAAAGCCAAAAACAATCTCACTATGTGAATCTCACGGTATATATATTATGGTAGGTGATTTGCACACTCCCATAATTGATTGGCACACTCAAATTATGAGTGTCTTGACATTTATACCCTTATGAGGGTATAAATGTCAAAACACTCATAATTTGAGTGTGGCAATCAATTGTTTCATTCTTTATTCATACAGAGTATCTGATCATTCATCGAATAAGTAGCTGTCGTTAATAAATTTTTAATGCTCATAGGTGCTTCCTAACAAATGGAACTGATATCTATATCCACGCAGTGATTTTCTCGGTATGTCCCCCTGCAATGAAGCCGATAACTTTTTCTGCTCTTAGACAACTTGTACTTTGGTGTGATAGTGTAATAGTTGCATTTTGGACATGTAGACATATAAGATGGACACCACCTCTATGATATTAGTTATCAGTCTCACCGTTAGCATAGTTTAAATTCCAGACCAAGTTAATTTTATGTCACTTGGTTAAGTCTCTTATGTCTTTTCCTTTCTTTACTAGTAGAGGGAGTTATATCTTTTGAACTTCTAAACTCAGGGTTTAAGTATATATATATTTACGTTCTTACAGCTTTAGCATTCTACAGAGCCTTATACAAGTTTCGATATATCGGGAATCTATTTCTTTCTCTCGGTAACAACTAATATGAATCTTCTATACGATTTCTTTGCAGGTATGGGTAGCATATAAAGAATCAAGTAATTGGATTACTGCCTTCTTTTGGATACTTTCAATCTTCTGTTTTAGAGGGTAAACCTTTATTTAAACTAACTCACCGGTATCTACTTTCACAGCATTACCTTCTAAACATGATTAGTTTTACACAAGTCTTGATAAATTTTGGTCCTATATTAACATCGGATAAACTTGCCTTACACTCATATCTTTACTTTTACTCCAACATCGTCATATATATGTTGTATCATCAACATGCTATTGAAACATCAACGTGGTATATGTGTATTTAACAAAATATAGTATTACTTCCATCCCTTTCAGATAACAAAGCTACGTGTTGGTCTGTACTAGCATAGCAACGTCCTGCCTTATAAGTTTGGGCAGTTGATACATTTTGATTCTTCTGATTATATTTTGATTTACTCGTGATCACTATCAAACCATTGCAGGTTCACTATATGTGTATACATAGTGCGACAATTATACTACATCTCGCCTCAACAACCTGCTTCCCTTATAATTTTCAAGAACAATAGCAACAGGCAAGTCATTCAAATTATAAAGGACCCTATAAAATTTCATTGTTTTGCATACTCAATTAATAGTTTAATACTATACAATTATGCTTTACATAACTTTGCAACTTTTCATGATGCCTTTTGAATCTTGTAGATATCTGGATGCAAGTGATCCACCGTTGATGGCACATCCCAATGTATACCACACTCAAACCGGATAGTTTGCCTTATGATATGTTGCATCTTTGTGACAAATGGTAATTTTCACATTTTATTTTAATACTAAATATTTATTTATTATAGCTAATTTGGGCATTTCAATGCATAAATAGATATTTTTGAGCATTTCTGAGCATTTTGGATAGATGTACCTCGTACTGTAGCTTACAGTCATTATTAAAACGGTCTATTTTTGTCAGTAAACGTAAATTATTCTATTTCTGACTGTTACTGACAAGTTTCGTATTTTACTGAGAAGTTTCTCGCATTTACTGAAAAGCAACCCCACACGCGTATTGGCACTACAGTATATATGGTAGCAGTCAAATAAATACATTTTTGAGCAAATAATGATATTTTATTTTTATTCTGACGAAAACGTCGATAAAAACTTTATTTTGCGCGTACGTGTCTAAAAGTTTCTGTTAGTGCAAAAAGTGTGATGGGTTGAGATTGGGCTTGATAATGCTTTTGGGCTACTCTGGACGGGCGTCTCGAGTAGTAAATTCTGCACTAATCCAAGTAAATGTTTGATTCATGCACAAGTAAGATGATGCAGGTTTTACCGACCAGGTTTTAATATTTATAAATTGTCTCGTTTACCTAAGGTCTACTTAATGCAATATCGGGCAGTGTACCCGGTCGTGTGAGGTATAGCTAGATGGTAAAGCCGAGGTCGTCCCAAGAGCTATGTGTGTGGAGTCTATCTAAGTTTAGTGTCACGTATAAAAGGGGGTTTATGATTGTAGAGATTAATTAACTAAGAAATGTAAATAACAAAACAAGTAAATAAATGGAAGAGAATTAAATAAGGAGAAGTAGTGCTAACATAATTACTACTCTTGTTATTATTATGATTAGTTTTCTATAAGTGCATCCTATTGTATCGTCTGGGGGTTATACACATTTAGGATCAGAGGGTTAAATCACCTAAATCTATCTTACACCTTGTCCTATTCCCGCCTATTGTAAAGACGAGAGTTCATCGGGCGGCGTGAACCTACGAAGATGCAAGAGTCATTAAGTATCTTTACTAACATGGACAAGTCTAGCGGGATGCGGCATGGTCAGATCTTACACCCCATCTAGCTCCTTCAAGTGTATCGCATTGGTAGGTGGTCCTAGGGTTAATTCGCACATGTATGGTGATATTTCTATCACCAAGTCACATCCCCATCGGCTTGGGTCCTAGGGTTAATTTACCAAGCCTCAAAGGAACTACCAATGCTCAACACTACCAGAACTATAGTGTCCTAAGACTCGCCATGAAAGTATACAAACAATACGACAATAGATGCATAGAAAACTAACTCATAACAATAACAATTTCATAACAAGGTAAACACCAAGAGGTGTTTAGCCACTCATATTAATTGTTGCAGTAAAACAATATTGAGTTATTACAAATGTAAACATGAATCGAATACAAGACAAAGGTATGAATAAACTTATGATTGGTGTGTGAATCCTCCATTGGAAATGACTTGTATGTGGCTAGAACTTCGTTCCTCATGCTCCCTGAGTTTCTCCCAACTTCTGTGTGGTGAAAAGTGAATGCATAAACTCGGAATTAGGGCTGGTATTTATAGGCCCGACTTTGCTACGGCGTAGCTGATTGAGTTGCTACGCCGTAGCCTTTGTAAATATTGACTACGTCGTANATGAATCGAATACAAGACAAAGGTATGAATAAACTTATGATTGGTGTGTGAATCCTCCATTGGAAATGACTTGTATGTGGCTAGAACTTCGTTCCTCATGCTCCCTGAGTTTCTCCCAACTTCTGTGTGGTGAAAAGTGAATGCATAAACTCGGAATTAGGGCTGGTATTTATAGGCCCGACTTTGCTACGGCGTAGCTGATTGAGTTGCTACGCCGTAGCCTTTGTAAATATTGACTACGTCGTAGCTTGATGAAGTGCTACGGGCGTAGTTTCTTCTTTAGATGCTTCTACGGTGTAGTTATTAGGGGGACTACGCCGTAACTTCTTCTTTGGCCACGTGCATTCTTTACTGCCTCAATTTGGGGTCTACGCCGTAGGTGGAGAGTTGCTACTCCGTAGGGCCCTTTAGTAGATCATTACGCCGTAGTCATGGATTGAGCTACGCCGTAGTCTTCATAAGTCCTTGCTACGGCGTAGGTAGATGACACCTCTACGCCGTAGTTAGTGCAAAATCCGCATACTTCATGTATTTTCACTTTAGTCCTTCCAATTCCGCGTTTCTTCGTTCCTTTACTCATCTTTGCCCTGAAAACAGAATATAAACGAATAAGAGTATATATCATAACATATGAATACAAAAGATGAGTAATAAAGGGGGAAATTAACACTTAAATCATGGACTTATTTGATGTTATCATAAGAGTAAACCATTAGCCTTACCGTGGGGACGGACCCCACGATTAAGCTCCGGCGTGAGAGTAAGTACTCATGTTTTCAGAGGAATGTGAGAGTATTGGGATGAGTGAGAAATTCGTACCTCAAAATGTGTACTGAGGTTACCTTTTATAGGTGATGGAAATGCTAGGGTTTCCTATCATTTCACATACTTGCTATAGTGGCCGAGGTGGGACCCTTGTCGGGCAAGGGTCCGGAGCTTAATCGATGTTCTGTGGACGTGGATCATTTCCCGGACTGTGAGTCAGTCCGTGAGCGTACTTCAGGAGTGCCGCTCAATATGTCCGTAGATATCCTTGTGCCCTGCTCGTGGCTTGGGCATTTAGTTATACCCGGCTTCGTGGGTTTATTGGACCGGAGCCCAGTTTGTAGTGGGGCCGGAGCCCGGTTTTGCCTGTTGGGCCGGAGCCTGATCCGTGTGTTGGGCCGGATCCCGATTGTGTAGTACAGTCCAGGCCCAGTAAGCCTGCTATCCGTACTATACATCATCAAGTCCCCCCAGTCTAGTGTGTTTACTGTACGTGTTTTTTGTAGCGTGCGGTTGACATTTCTAGACTTATTATATCTGCCTTTTCCGCTGCTAGTTTCATAGCCTTTTCGTGACGCGTGTTTTTCGGTCCGCGGTTTGAGATCGTGGGGGAACGTGGAGCGTTTGGGACCGTCCATCTTCTTTCCTATTTTTCCTTTGGGTTGTGTGTCGAAGGGTATAAATGGTTTTCTTTATTCATCTGTATTTCCTTTTTCCTTGTCTCTCATCTTTTTGCATCCACGATTTCTATTATCTGCTCAGATTTTTACAAACCTTGCATCTTTAGCAAAAATGGAGATGGTTCTTGATGTTTCTGACCTTTTTAAGGTCTGTTCTTCTAAAGAGGAACAATCAGGAGTTTCTTCGGGTCAACCTGCCGCTGCTGTTGAAGACGTTTCTGGATCTGACAGTGTTGCAACAGGTGATATTGGTAACACTTCTGATTCAGCCCTTTTTGAGAGAAAGGTTATTGATTCGGTGGAGTTGCCATCGGTGTCAAGGGCGAAGGAGAGAGTAAAGACAGTGTCTTTTGATGATTCCCCTCCTTCTGTTAAGAGACTCAAGGTAGATGCCCAAGGGTCAACGATTGGTGATCTTGCTGGTTTCGAGGCAAGTGTTGGTATCCATTCTTCGTCCGCTCCTGATTCGGAAGTAGGTTCATTTATTAAGTGTAGCACGTTGTCAGTGACAACAATCGCTACTACTCTTCCGGTGGTTATTGCAGTTTCACAGGAAAAGGCTGTTGATGAGTCACCACTTCTTGACCAGAGTTTGGTTACTCATAGTGCGGGAACTATGTGTAGCAGTGATACTCGTGATTTGGGCGATGTTGGTCCTGATGGCTCGGACAACATCTATATCCCTCAGTGGGATGTTTCTAATGATTCTTGTTTGTCCGGCCCTCTGGAGTGCCGCAGTTTGATTAACAAGGTTGCTCCGCCGTGCATGTTTGCGGCTGTTCGTGGCCTGAGTCATGAACAGTTATTTTCTGTGTTTAATGTTACCACAGCTCATCAGACGGTACTAGGAGCCGAAGTGAGGAGGCGTGGGGAGGATCTTTTGCGGGAGAATGTTAACTTGTCCAACCTTTATGATGAGCAATCTCGTTTGCTCGGGTCTAAGGATGAGGAAATTAACAAGCTAAAAGCAAGGCTTTCCCTGGCCGATGCCGAGGTTGCAGAAGCGGTTAAGCTTCGCAATCGTGTTTTCGTTTTGGAGTCTTCGGAGAGGGTTTTAATGGAACAGAACTCCGCGCTTCGGAGAGAACGCGATTCTCTTGAGACGCAGGTTGCGGAACTTCGGTCTTTGGCTTCCCCTCCTGGCCACGTGTTTATTTCTCGAGAGAGGCTCTCATTGGCTTTTGATCATTTGGTGGAGGAATTCATGAAGATTCAGGTGGGGGCCCTTGCTCATAGGATGGCTACTTTGGAGAGCCATTTTGAGAAGTTATCTTTGTATGTCCATGAGGCATTTTGTCCTCGCCTTCTTTCCGCTGTGGCTGACCGCCGTTGGTTGCTAACGCATGGTATCCGGCTTGCTGTTGTCAAGTGTCTGAATTCTTCAGATTATGTTGCTGCATCTGGGAGAGTTATTAGTTCCGCCATTATCAAAGGTATTCAGGATGGGTTGGTGGCCGGTCTTGCGCACAGTCGGTTGGGTGCAGACCTTTCTGGGGTCCCTGGCCACTATCCATTAGCTCAGACGGACTATCAGTCAGCTCTACAGAACCTTCGGGAGTTTGAGTTTCCCTTATTTGCAGCTATGTTGGCGAATAAAGATTCCCGCATTGGTGATATCATGGAACTCCTTCATCTTGAGGGTCCTCTTGCCAACGTTCCTGATATGGCTTCTTTGCAACCAGACTTGGAGCAACTTTTTGTTCCTATATGACATCCTACGAATAGTGCGCCTGTAGGCGCGGAGCCTTTATCCAATGCTCTGGAAAGGTGTGAGAGGGATGTTATCAAGGTTAAAAAGAGCATTGCTGCTGTTGAGGAAGCAATTATATGCTGTGTTTCCCCTTTCTTTGAGACAGCTCTAGTTTTTACATCTGTTGATGCATCACTCGTTTTGTGTAGCGGTCTTGATGTCCCTGAGGCCCCGACTTTTGTGTCTTTGGGTCCTTCCTCTCCTGTGTCGTCGGAGGCTTGTAGTGCGGTGAGCACGGATGCTCATGCCGCTCGTGGGGATAGTCCCTCTGGTGCTCCTACTTCTTCTTCCGCGGAGGAAGAAGGTGTTATTGTTTCAACATAGGAGTCTTTGTAGTTTATGTTGTAGCCGTTTGTTTGGCTATCTTTTGTTTGTTTTTTTATGCGTACTTTTTGAACAATGTGTATGTTGCTTTGCACGTCTTTGTGTTTGTCATAATTACGATCTTATTTATCATGATGTATTTGCTATGTTTAAAGTCGTATGGATACGCTTGTTTAATAGTCTTTGTGAATATTTGTGGGTTATTCTCTCGTACTGGGTTTGCAATACCTCTTACGTACTTTGAGTTAATTGTGAGGTTACTCATCCTTTTGTTATGTGGAATAACATTTGGTGGGACGTACCCAAGTGTGTGCGCGTCTTACTCACATATATTGTTAAGTTTGCAAGTTAAAAAAGACGGACATTTTATTAAAGCAAACTGGTGAGGGTAGCTATTCCTCACCTTACATTAAAGTTAAAAAGACAGAGTACAATAGAAAAGATAGTACTTAAAAAGGATAAATAACCACTGCGGGATCCGCATGTGTGGCTTTTCTACAACTGATTTATGTAGCACCTTTTGAGATTGCATATGTGCCACATTCGTGGCATCGTTGTTCCATTTTTGTCTTTTAGTTTGTATGCTCCTTTTCCCAATGCTTCCGAGACCACGTACGGTCCTTCCCATTTGGGCACTAGCTTTCCAGTATCTTTCGTATGGCTTGCGTCGTTGTTCCGATACACTAGATCCCCTGGTTTGAAGCTATTGTTGCGGACTTTGGAGTTGTGGTATTTTTCCATCTTCGCTTTGCTTTTTGCTTCGCGAATGGATGCCTGTTCTCTTCGTTCCTCGAGCATATCCAGGTTGATTTCCAGGTCTTCATCATTTTGGTTTGTGTCTAGTTCCGTCATCCTCCACGTCGGCACGCCTATCTCTGTTGGGATGATTGCCTCCGTTCCATATGTTAGGGCGAACGGGGTGTCCCCATTGCTGGATTTAATCATTGTTCGGTGTGCCTATAGGACGTGTGGTAGTTCTTTCATCCAGTTTTTGTTGTCTTCACCTAGTAATGCCTTAATCCCTTCCCCTAGGCTTCGATTTGCCCTTTCCACCATGTCATTCGCTTATGGGTGTTTAACTGAAGCGAAGCATTGTTGGATGTGTAGTTTTTCACACCAGTCTTTGAATGGGTTGTCGCAGAATTGCTTTCCATTGTCAGATATGATTACTCTAGGGAGTCCAAATCTGCATACAATGTTTTCCCATACAAATTTCTTTACATGTCATCCTGTTATGGTTGCGACAGATTTTGCTTCTATCCACTTAGTGAAGTAATCAATTGCTACGATTAGGAATTTAACCTTGCCTGGTCCCTCCGGAAAGGGTCCGGCTATGTCAATGCCCCATTTGTAGAATAGCCACGGGGAAGTAATTGGCGTTAGGTTTTGTTGCGGGTGTTGTGGGATTGGCTTGTGAACTTGACAATTTGGCACGCGAGAATTAGCTTTCTTGCGTCCTTATGCATTGTTGGCCAGTAGTAGCCAATTCTTAAAGCTCTTGCCACTACAGACCTTTTTCTAGCATGCATGCCGCAAGATCCTTCGTGGATTTCCCGTAACACGTATTCCGCCTGTCGCGGTCCGACACAGCGCAACCATGGTCCGAGGAAGGATTTCTTATAGAGGATTTCCTTTATGACGGTGAATCGTTGCGATTTTATTTTTACCGCGTTAGCTTTCTTCTGCTCTGCTGGCAGCAAGTCTTTTGTTAGATATTCGTAGATTGGAGTCATCCAGGTGTCTCCTTCTTCTTCGACTATGGCTAAAACTTGCGTTTCATCTATGGATTTTTTGTTTAGTTCTTCTACCAACACTTGCTTGCTTAAGTGCGCGAAGGTAGTAGATGCCATTTTGCTCAGGGCGTCAGCTTTCTTATTTTCGCTCCTTGGGATCTGCTGGTTCGAAAATATCCTGAAGCTACCTACAAGTTCCCTGGCCTTTTCTAAGTATTGAATCATTTCGGTTTCTATTGCCACGTAAGATCCGTTGACTTGATTTGCGACAAATCGTGAATCAACATTTACTTGCAAATTTTCAACGCCCATTTGTTCAGCTATCCTTAGTCCGGCTAGAAGGGCTTTGTGAAATCAATTGTGAAGATGTAGGGGGGGGGGTGAATATGTTACCGTTTAAAAAACTTCAATCTTGTTTTATCAAATTTCCAATCAAGCTTGCCATAATATGTAAAATGCTAATAATAGTCTTATGACTAATATAAAGCATATAGCAAGTTGTCACACAAGTATAACCATCAAGTCAAACCACACGCAATGATATAATGCAAGTATAAATGCAAAGAAATAAGTAAAAGAAAGCGCAAACCGAACACGAGGATTTATAGTGGTTCGGTCACGGATCTCCTCTCCGCCCTACTCCACTCCCCGAGTACCCAAGTCGAGATTTACTTCACTAGATCAACAAGCTCCCTTCTCGGCAGAGAAAACCTTACAATCGTCGCTTACACTTTTTCTGGTACAAAGCTAAATACCGGGTTCTTTTACAAGGGTACAACCACTCCCGCTAGTTCTTTTACAAGGGTACAACTACTCCCGCTATGTTTTGTGGCCCAACATAAAAACCTTGTGTTTTATGGCACAAACACATAAACCATCTAATCTAGTTTGGTGAATAGATTGAGATGATACAATGATGATCCAAGACATAAAAGTCTAATGGATATGAATGAATAATCTACATGAACTTCTTGAATAAGAAGTCTTCAATCATTGAGGATGTCAAATGCCCTTGAATCTTCATATGTTGGTATGCTTTAATGAATGATGACTTCAAGATCTTCTAACCTTCTTGGTGGATCATGAAGTATGCTATGCTTGTGACTCATGATCTTTTAGCTTGCTTCACAGGATCATTACGAGTGTATGCTTACAACATAATGAGAGTCAATAACATTATGATCATTATGGAAAAGGTGATTGATTGATGTTTTTACATGATTTTCTACTTATCTATATGTGTGTTGTTTTTCATCAAATTCATGAGTAAACCATGGACTACTATTTATAGGCAAACTAATGAAGACATAAACCATGTGCATAAATCATGAGCTACTTTCCAAAACCAACAAAGACATAAACCATGTGCATAAACCATGAGCTACTTTCCAAAACAAACAAAGACATAAACCGTGTGCATAAACCATGGGCTACTTTCCAAAACTAAAAAAGACATAAACCATGGGCTACTATTTATATGCAAGAGTCAACTTTGACAAGATATGTGCATGATGCAAATGACAATCTATTAATCTTCCAAAGTCAATGTTGACAAGACAAGACATGTATATTTCATTTTAGATTAAAATGTATATGAAATTAAACTTGTAAAATGTATATATTACCTAAGTAATGTTGTTTTAGTAAGTTAATGAGTTATTAAAAATGTTTGATTCCTAATGTCATCACATTTTTATTATTTGTAAAACTTACTAATATTACTTTAACACCTAAAGTGGCACTTATTCTATTTTACACCTAAAGTGCACTTTGACACCTAAAATACTTCAAGACTCTTAAAGTATTTTAGTCATTCTAAATGGTTGGTGAAGGGGTTTGATCATAATGCCACATAACAAACATGTACGAACATGTGTTGTAGCATACGAGGACTCGAGACATTGAGAGGTGTTGAGTGTATGTTGAGACAAAATAAGATTACAAGTAACTTGTACATTTTACGTTATGTATCAAGTTATACGTTTGTCATCAATCAAAACAAACGAGACTGTATAGATTAAATATCATAATATTTGCACTAACAATCTCCCCTTTTTGATGATGACAAAATATGTAAACGTGATAGANAGGTGTTGAATGTTTGTTGAGACAAAGTATGATTACAAGTAACTTGTACATTTTACGTTATGTATCAAGTTATACGTTTGTCATCAATCAAAACAAACGAGACTGTATAGATTAAATATCATAATATTTGCACTAACAATCTCCCCTTTTTGATGATGACAAAATATGTAAACGTGATAGATAGTCAAATGTAAAAAAGTTACTTGTGTCCGTATTACTTACTTGTATCCGTAACACCTTCTATATTTCCTTCTCCGTTTACAGTCTTCTCCCCCTTTTGTCGAAACAAAAAGGGTGTGTCCTTGGAGTTCATTTCTCCCCAAAATGGCGAGCTTGCATCATCCCTAGTGAAGTTAAGTTTTCCATTCCAATTTCCTATGGTTGTTGCGTCCTTAGGTTGTTAGCGGATCCATGGATCAAATTTAGATATTTAACCTACATCAAGGTTAGTGTTGTGCAACATAAAAATTATATGAAAAATGCATGATGAATGAAATGCATGTTGGACTATGTTTACTTATCTCTTTCTTTTTGTCAAAACACAGAAGTGTGTCGAAGAATGAGAATAAAAATGAATGCGTGCATGCTTCCCCTATACTGTAGCTCCCCCTTGATCAATACTCCCCGTTGCTAGGCTTCCAACGTATGAGATACAAGAAATAAGAAAGGTAAAAAAGAATAAAGGTTATATGATTATCTCCCCCTTGATCAATACTCCCCGTTGCTAGGGTACCAACGTATATGATGCAAGGATGAAGAATCCTACAAAATAAAGGTTAATGCAAGATAGTATAATATGCATTCAATAAATGCTTGACGGAAGCTCCCCTTTGCTTTAGGGCGTCAATATGAACCTACAAAACAAATATTAGTATAGTATAAGTTTTGTCATAAGACAAGTATGTCATATACAACTAAGTGTATAGACAATGTAACATGAGTGCTTGATGGAGATTCCTCCTTGTTCGAAGGTATCAATAAGCACCTAAAATAAGAAAATAATATATGCAAACTTCATCCTTAGATGAGTATATAATATACAATCGAGTGTATATAATGGTGAACCTACAAAGAAAGAGTGAGTGCATTATATTTCATCTTTGGACAAAGAAAAAATATGATGTATATATATACAATACATAAACGATAAAAGCGACTCAAAGTAAAGAACCATGAAATCAAAGATCTCATGAGATGTATTCTTCTAATAAGAATAACAATTAAAATAAAAACGCGAATATAATATGATAAAATCCTACAAAAAAATGCCTAGAAGAAAGATGTGAAGTGAAGTTGAAATATTTAAGAGTTAAAGTGAGTGGTGCTAGTGTTGGAGTTGGTTTACTAGAAGGATTGACGTGGTGATAACTCGGTAGATGACTCAAGGTTGATAAAAGTAGGTTTTCGCTAATCCATGGTGGTGATGATTAGTGAAAGTGGTGAAGGAAGGTGGTGGTGATAACATAGAAAACTATTTAAAGAATTAGAAACTTGTGTGTATAGCAAATGCTATAAAAATAGGAAATATGGAATCATGCAATCCTTATCTACAACTCAAGGGATAAGAAAAGATTGTGACTCTCATAATGCATAAGGGTTACGATTTGAATGAGATCATTGACGCTAACAAGAATGAAATTCATTCATTGTGTTGATATAAATAATGCATAAAAACGTTATTTATATTTTTCGATATCTCTATGTTTTGACGATCACAAAATGTAAAAATATTAAATGTAAGATTACTACGTAAACAAGTATTAAGTAAGTTTATATCATTTTTTCCAAATCACTTAAGGTATGAATAAACAAGTGCTTAATACATTTCATGATCAAAGGGGTATTTAATTAATTATTACAAAGTTTATTAAATAATATAAACATATTATATAATTTTGAAAAACACTTTTGGTAATAAAGGAAAATGTTTAAATCATACTAAATATATGAATTCAAATTTTTAACCAAAATCAGTTAGTTTTTCACCAAATAAACTTTCCTCAGAAAAAGACAAGAAATCTGGCCGTTACAGGTGGGCGGCCCCCTTAATTATAAGGGGCGGCCCCCTTAATTTTAAGGGGCCAGCCTCCATTTAAGGGGGCCGGCACGCTCCCTGTGTCAGATTTCTTTGCCTATAAATACCATCTCAAACCTGGTATTTTTCCTCACCTTTTGCACAAAAATTTTCATATCCAATCCTCTCTAAACATCTTTCAAAACCCTTTGATCATAATATTATTAATCCTTGTTTCAAGTGATTCAATCCCTCCTCATCCATCTGAGACTCTTGGTCGATAGTGTATATCATATCCTCCCAGTTCAATGCTCCATTTTTGTAGTCTTCCTGCTACCTCTGGTTTGGATAGGATTTGCTTGATTGGCTGATCCGTAATTACAACCACGGTGTGTGCTTGGAAGTATCTTTTTAGGTGCCTAGTGGCGCGCACCAGGGCTAACACTAGTTTTTCCATTGGTGTGTAATTGATCTCCGGGCCTCTCAAGGCACGGCTCACAAAGTAAATTGGTATTTGCTTTTCCTCCCTTTCTGTCATTAGTACCGCACTTACCGCTTCCTTAGCAGCCGCCAGGTAAATGATTAATTCTTCTCCTTCTATTGGTGCTGTTAACGTTGGGAGGTCGGCTATTACTTTTTTCATTTGTTGGAAAGCTACTTCCGCTTCTTTTGTCCAGTGAAAGTCGCTTTTCTTTGTACACTTCTTGAGTGTCTTGAAGAAAGGTAATGACTTTTCCGCTGATTTTGAAAGGAACCGGTTCAGGCTTGCTAACTTCCCATTTAGTATTTGCACTTCTTTTAAACACTTGGGAGAGGGGAGGTTGGTGACCGCTTCCGCTTTATCAGGGCAGGCTTGTATGCCTTTGGTGATGATGGTGTAACCCAAAAATGTGCCTTCTTCCACTCCGAAAGTACATTTTTTGGGGTTTAATTTCATATTAATACTTTTCAACGTTCGGAACGTTTCTTCTACATCCCTGATAATATCATTTTCCGTGCGGCTTTTTACTACTAAATCATCCACATATACATCTAGATTTCTCCCGATCTGTTTGTAGAAGGCTTTGTCTACTAACCGTTGGTATGTTGCTCCAGCATTCTTTAGTCAGAACGACATTTTAGAGTAGCAGAATATGCCTTCGTTGGTAATGAACACTGTTTTTTCCTCATCCTCCTCAGCCATTTGTATTTTATGGTATCCTTTGTACGCATCCAGGAAGCATTTGAGATGATATCCGCAGAGGGATTCTATCTTCCAGTCTATCTCTGGCAGCGGATAACAGTCGTATGGGCATGCTTTATTTAGGTCTTTGACGTCAACGCACATTCTCCAGCTGTCATCGTGCTTCTTAACCATTACGGGATTGGCTAACCAACTGTGGTAATGTACTTCTTTCATGATGCCTGCCTCGACAAGCTTTTCCACTTCTTCCCGTATTGCTTTGTTTCTTTCTGGCGCCTGGCCTCGTTTCTTTTGTCTTACAGGGGCGTATCCCTCGCGGATGTTGAGGCGGTGTTCTGCTATATGCCGCGGGACTCNTCGTACTCTGATTCGTTGTTACTTGCTTTAAATGTGAACCTTAGGGCATAGGTGAATTCCTCTCCCTCTGGGCTGATGAGCACCAGCCCTGCCCCAGAACCATCCGCGCATGAGGATCCATCCGTAAATAGTTTCCAGGGCTCCGGTGGATTTTCTTCTTCCATTGGTTCACTTCCGGAGTCATCTTCTGGTCGTTCCATTATGAAGTCCACCAAGATTTGTCCCTTGACTGAGACTCTTGGTCGATAGTGTATATCATATCCTCCCAGTTCAATGCTCCATTTTTGTAGTCTTCCTGCTACCTCTGGTTTGGATAGGATTTGCTTGATTGGCTGATCCGTAATTACAACCACGGTGTGTGCTTGGAAGTATCTTTTTAGGTGCCTAGTGGCGCGCACCAGGGCTAACACTAGTTTTTCCATTGGTGTGTAATTGATCTCCGGGCCTCTCAAGGCACGGCTCACAAAGTAAATTGGTATTTGCTTTTCCTCCCTTTCTGTCATTAGTACCGCACTTACCGCTTCCTTAGCAGCCGCCAGGTAAATGATTAATTCTTCTCCTTCTATTGGTGCTGTTAACGTTGGGAGGTTTGCTATTACTTTTTTCATTTGTTGGAAAGCTACTTCCGCTTCTTTTGTCCAGTGAAAGTCGCTTTTCTTTGTACACTTCTTGAGTGTCTTGAAGAAAGGTAATGACTTTTCCGCTGATTTTGAAAGGAACCGGTTCAGGCTTGCTAACTTCCCATTTAGTATTTGCACTTCTTTTAAACACTTGGGAGAGGGGAGGTTGGTGACCGCTTCCGCTTTATCAGGGCAGGCTTGTATGCCTTTGGTGATGATGGTGTAACCCAAAAATGTGCCTTCTTCCACTCCGAAAGTACATTTTTTGGGGTTTAATTTCATATTAATACTTTTCAACGTTCGGAACGTTTCTTCTACATCCCTGATAATATCATTTTCCGTGCGGCTTTTTACTACTAAATCATCCACATATACATCTAGATTTCTCCCGATCTGTTTGTAGAAGGCTTTGTCTACTAACCGTTGGTATGTTGCTCCAGCATTCTTTAGTCAGAACGACATTTTAGAGTAGCAGAATATGCCTTCGTTGGTAATGAACACTGTTTTTTCCTCATCCTCCTCAGCCATTTGTATTTTATGGTATCCTTTGTACGCATCCAGGAAGCATTTGAGATGATATCCGCAGAGGGATTCTATCTTCCAGTCTATCTCTGGCAGCGGATAACAGTCGTATGGGCATGCTTTATTTAGGTCTTTGACGTCAACGCACATTCTCCAGCTGTCATCGTGCTTCTTAACCATTACGGGATTGGCTAACCAACTGTGGTAATGTACTTCTTTCATGATGCCTGCCTCGACAAGCTTTTCCACTTCTTCCCGTATTGCTTTGTTTCTTTCTGGCGCCTGGCCTCGTTTCTTTTGTCTTACAGGGGCGTATCCCTCGCGGATGTTGAGGCGGTGTTCTGCTATATGCCGCGGGACTCCCGTCATGTCTGCTGGGCACCAGGCGAACACGTCCATATTTCTTCGTATTAATTCACATAGTTTTGCTCGGCCTTCCTCTGTGAGAGTGGAGCTTATTGTCACTGTTTGGTCCGGATGCTCCGGGTGAATTGCGACTTTGATCCTTTCTTCCGCCGGGGGGGTCGGCCACGGGGGTTTCTTCTGTTGGCTCGGAAACCATTATACACTCAAGCGGGATGATTTTGCTACTCCGCAGTGTGAGTACTCCTCCGTCAACTGGGAATTTCAACATGCCGTGTGCCGTTGACGGCACTGCTTGTATTTTTCGTACCCCCAGTCGCCCTATAATTCCATTGTAAGGTGAGTGTGACCTTACTATGGATAATTTGATCAATTCGGAGGCGGCGTGCTCTTCGTCGCCTATTTTTACCTAGAGTGTTATCTGCCCTATTGGCCATATGACGTTACCACCGAATCCGATAAGAGGTACTGTGGCCGGGACCATTGTACTTCTTATCTCATGCCGGAGCCTATTGAAGCAGTGTTCATATAATATTTCGGAAGCTGAGCCTCCATCCACATATATGCGGTGTACGCAGTGGCCTCCAATTTCTGCCTCTATGATCATTGGGCCTTCATTCCCCTCATCTTCCCCAAAGGTGGGAAAGATATTTCCGGATCGGGAGAGAAGCTCTGTGTTATTTTTTGCTTGGCTGACTTTTGCCAAGTTTGTATCATCAGGATGGCATGTGCCTTGTCTTTCGAGGATGTTTCTCCTTTCTTTGCTATCTTTTGCTGATCCTTTCCGCTATTTTGCTTTAGCTCCTTGATCACGTGTGACAGCTTCCCATTTTTTATCAACTTCTCGATTTGCCTTTTTAAGTGTATGCACTCGTCCGTGCTATGCCCTACCTCTCTGTGGAAGTCACAAAACTTGTTGACGTTCCTCTTTTCGACCGGGGTTGTCATCGGAGGTGGGGGTTTGAATTTTGCTTTTTCTAGGGCCAAAATTTCCTTTGGGGATTTAGAGAGAAGGATGAACTGGTCTGGTCTCCTGTCCGACCTCTGTTGGCTCTTAAATCCCCCTTTTCAAAAATTCTGCTTTTGATCTCCGTCGGATTGTCCCCATGATGAAGATGGTTTTCTTCGTTCCTGATTTCCAGCCGCCACCTCTCCCCTGAGGAAGGACATGGTTGCCTTTATCAATTCATCAAAGGTTCTATGGATATTGTCATGCAAGCGCTTGATTAACTCCGGGTTATTTATCCCGTGCATGAATCCTGATATCTTTAGCACTTCTAGGGCTCCCTTCACGTGTCTGCACTCCTTTTTGAACTTCTCCATGAAATCTTCCATGGATTCTCCTTCTCCTTGCTTTATGTTATGAAGCTCCATGGGATCCTTAATGCACTTCTTTTGCTGGAGGAAGTTTGCAAGGAATGCTTCCTTTAGTTCATCATAGGTGTCTATTGTTTCTGGTGGGAGGTCGTCAAACCAGACTCTGGCGGAACCCGTTAGTGTGGAATTGAATATATGACACTAGACTGGCATGGCCCAGCGTTCCACCTTTGCAGCGGATTGGAAGATCTTTAGATGGTCCTCCGGATCCTCGCTTCCGTTGTATGTCTTGACCTGAGTCGTCATGCGGGTCCTTTTTGGCATCTTGAAGCGACGGATACGAGGAGTGAACAAATCAGAGTCCCGGCATGACCAGGGTTGTGCCAGGTCATCGTCTTCAACTTCAGATCTTTGCCTTCTTGACCTTGACCTCCTCCTCCTGTGACCCCGGACTTCTAGATCGTCCTTGCATCGAGGAGGTGATCCTCGGCTGTGGTGTCTCCCAGAATCACAGGAGCAGAGACTTTGATAATAGTTGTCTTCTCTTCGTTGGTCATCACTGTAAGACTGATGTCGGGAATGTTGTGAGTATGCGGACATACTTCTTTCTTTACTTTCGCCCCCGAGCCTATATAACACTCCGTTTTCCAGTCTTTTGAACACATCTTTCCTTTCAGGACCCCTTCCCCTAGGAGACCTCGACCTGCGGCTTCGCGAATTAGGGCTCGCGGACGCACTTCGTCGACGTTTAGCTTCAATCTTTCTCCTTAGGTCCTTCTTCTGATGGGGTGTTCTGGACTCAGATTGTTGTGATGCTTCATCGAAGGCGAGGTGAGCCTTTACCTCATCGAGCTTCTGTTGCTTTTGTTTTTGACGATATTTCTCAACCATAATTGGCATTATTTGGTCGTAGTTCCTTTCACAGTATCCTTGGAGATCTGTGCTAGGTGTAGGTACGCCATTGCCTCCCAATACCGTTTCCTTATCCTTTACGCCCGTATTTCGCACGGTGAACATGGGTGCGGACGTATTGCTGTTTGCTTGCTGGCTCATGGTGAGTATTTTTTGAGAACGCAGTTGTGCACTGGGTCCCACGGATGGCGCCAACTTGTTAGTGCAAAAAGTGTGACGGGTTGAGATTGGGCTTGATAATGTTTTTGGGCTACTCTGGACGGGCGTCTCGAGTAGCAAATTCTGCACTAATCCAAGTAAATGTTTGATTCCTGCACAAGTAAGAGTAAACCGTTAGCCTTACCATGGGGACGGACCCCACGATTAAGCTCCGGCGTGAGAGTAAGTACTCATGTTGTCAGAGGAATGT
The DNA here is from genome assembly GCA_014162995.1 of Artemisia annua. Lineage (NCBI taxonomy): Eukaryota > Viridiplantae > Streptophyta > Magnoliopsida > Asterales > Asteraceae > Artemisia > Artemisia annua. The sequence continues at coordinate 28,751 of LBNU01033015.1, forward strand.
GAGAGTATTGGGATGAGTGAGAAATTCGTACCTCAAAATGTGTACTGAGGTTACCTTTTATAAGTGATAGAAATGCTAGGGTTTCATATCATTTCGCATACTTGCTATAGTGGCCGAGGTGGGACCCTTGTCGGGCAAGGGTCCGGAGCTTAATTGATGTTCTGTGGACGTGGATCATTTCCCGGACCGTGGGTCAGTCCATGAGCGTACTTCAGGAGTGCCGCTCAATTTGTCCGTAGATGTTCTTGTGCCCTGCTCGTGGCTTGGGCATTTAGTTATACCCGGCTTCGTGGGTTTATTGGACCGGAGCCCAGTTTGTAGTGGGGCCGGAGCCCGGTTTTGCCTGGGCCGGAGCCTGATCCATGTGTTGGGCCGGAGCCCAATTGTGTAGTACAGTCCAGGCCCAGTAAGCCTGCTATCCGTACTATATGTCATCAATGTCAAACCAGGACTTTACGGTAACATTTAAGCTCACACCGTACACTTTCACCATGAGCCATCACTAAAGAGTCGATTTCGATAAACCACTTTTGAAATGTACATTACCACACAGCAAGCAAGAAATACACAAGCACTTAACACACGTAAACTTTTCAAATGAGTCGAACGATTAAAACACGAATAGTACGCTAAGACTTACCATACTGATTTAGGTCGCGTGTCGGAGTGGTTGCATTGTGTTGTTTGATTGACTAGTTGATTGCTATTATTGAGGTGAGTTTATAGCCCCATTTTCTGCGAACTGTTTTATAAGCTTTGGGGTGAGAAACATGCAAAACTATTTTCATGGACCTAAATTGAACTTTTGTTTTGTCACACTGGTATGCGAATAACCTAAGTATGTATGCACCCATTGCGCCCAAATATCATCAACCGTCCATTCCTGCTGGGAAACGCGTATGATGTAAATAGATCTATTGGGGATGACTCCCCCGTTCGATTGACGGAGCATGTCAATGCGAACGTATACCATGTCGGATTAGCCGAGTGTACGGGGTTAATCACTCGCGGCACCTTTATTATATTTACGCCGTTTAGGCTGTAGTCGTAATTTCGGTTGGATGAGCTTAGTGTTAGCATACGGTATTAGTGTGAGCTTACTGAATTACTTGCTATGGACCATATGTGCTTATTTATGATAAACCTATGAACTTACCAGCGTTAGCTGACTTTTAGCATGTTTTTCTCAGGTGTTTAATTATGAGATTGTTGAAGGCATGGCATGGCATTGGTCATAAGTATCTGAAGTGTTTTTACACATGAACTTAACTCTATTTGGACGGTCATGTTATATGGGCTTTATTTATGTAAAACTGAACTTATTGTATGACATTTTAACTATGGCAATGTAAACTATTTAAAATGGGTTTTTAAATATGTTCTCTTTATCCATGTGTTGTGATGTCAAGTTAGTAGCACCCAAACACGTATGCTTCTGCGATAATCAGATTTTGGGGGTGTTACAATCTTTATCATGTAGAAATCGTTTACTTCTTGAAATTAATTGTTAGTTTTGTGGACAATATTTAATAAGTGTATGTCCAGATTCGAACTCAAGACCACAGGATTGCACACTTTATGTATGAGAATTAAAGTTTAAATAATTAAATATAAAATGTTGTGTTTAATTACTATTTACACAATAATGACTAACGAGCATTAAGTAATTAACGATAATTGACTAGCGGTCGTTAATTTTTAAAGAGAAGGACTAGAGTGTAATTAGAGGTCGGGAAGGTTCCGAAATCCCCTTTGGGATGTGTGAACCGATCGGTTGGGATTGGGGTAAGCCCAATCCAACCCTAATATTGTCCTTTAAGCTACTCTACTATATAAACAAGGCTAAGGGATCATTATTTGGTAATCTTGTACACACACAATACCCTAAAACCTTTTCTTTTCTCCTTCTTGGTTTGCTCGGCCGAAACTCCTAACCCAAAGGGTTTTTTGGTTTCAGTTTTTTATAAACAAAATTGTTTTGGTTTTAGTTATTGTGTTTTCTAAACTAGCATTTACTTTAATTCGTTATTAGTACGTGTATACAAGAACGTAGTACAAACACACTATTGTTTGTATCTTGGTTTGAATCGAAAAAGGGTAAGGGTCGATTCGTTAAAGCGTTTATACTTGATCCGTTATTGCTAGCTTGGAATTGCAAGAGGTATGTATGCTATTTAAATTCGGTTAGTTAATTACAATTATATGATCCTTACGCTTCCGCATGTTCTTTGATGTTTTATTGTGTTTATATTTATATATGACATGTTTTATAAATTCAGCAGTGGTATCAGAGCCAGGTTTCCATCCTGAGACCTGTGGGTTATGTGTTTACATGCTTATTATGCAATAATTAATTAGGGTTTATTAGTAAGTAAACTTAGATTAGGTTACTAATAAATTAATTAGGGAAGACCTAAAAGTAGGGAAGACCCGTATGCATGATAATTTTTCAACTATGTGTGTTCATGTATATATTTATCGTAGAAATTAAGCAACTAAATTGTTTGGTGTATGTGGTCCATTGGTACCATTAGCTCGAAAACCGATGGGAGTTTTAGATCAATATATACATGATAGTTGTTTTATGGGAAAAATCTTTAATAATGTACCATACTTGTCACAAAAATTACTTTCGTGTAGCGAACAAAAAAAAATAGTCTTTCTACCCCTTATACTCGACTTTT